>NW_020871814.1:55000-62500 GCF_003789085.1 Penaeus vannamei
TCACCTCGCCATTGCTTGCCTTAGTAACGTTAAGCATTGGAGTTAGGGGCGGCTGTGTGTGCGCTGGGCCGGTCATTCCGGGGTTATGGCTGGTTAGGAGGAGGTGGGCGGTCTTCCGGAACGTAAGGGGCTGGTGCTCGCTCTCTCTCTCTCTTTGTTTCTCTTTCTCTTTTTCTTTGTTTCTCTTTCTTTCTTTGTTTCTCTTTTGTCTGTCTCTTTCTCTTTCTCTCTCTTTGTTCCTCTTTCTCTGTCTCTGTCTTTCTTTGTCTTTCTTTGTCTTTCTTTGTCTCACTCTCTCTCTCTCTCTCTCTCTCTCTCTCTCTCTCTCTCTCTCTCTCTCTCTCTCTCTCTCTCTCTCTCTCTCTCTCTCTCTCTCTCTCTTTCTCTCTCTTTGTACCACTTTCTCTGTCTCTCTTTTTCTTTCTATCTCTTTGTCTTGCTCTCTCTCTTTTTTTTTCTTTTTGTCTTGTCTTTCTCTTTCTTCTCTCTTTCTCTCTCTCTTCTCTCTCTCTCTCTCTCTCTCTCTCTCTCTCTCTCTCTCTCTCTCTCTCTCTCTCTCTCTCTCTCTCTCTCTCTCTCCTTCTCCCTCCCCCCCCCTCTCTCTCTCTCTCTTTTTCCCTCCAGAAATGCAGATAGATAGATAGGTAGCCAGACAAATAGATAGATAAAGACAGACAGGCAGATGTACAGCCATTTAGGTAGCTAACTATATAGGTATATAGATGGATAGACAGATAATAGACATGCAGTGCTCACCTTAGATAGATAGATAGATGGATAGATATATAATAGGCATGCAGTGCTCACCTTAGATAGATAGATAGATAGATAGATAACAGATAATAGACATGCAGTGCTCACCTTAGATAGATAGATAGATAGACGGATAGACATATTCACCTTTTCATTTTACCATAATATTCTATCCTTCATTCTCCATCCTCTTCCCCATGTATCTGCCTGCTCTAAACTTTAAAGGCTCTTCGCCTGCTTTGAGTTTGTGCAAAAGGCTTTATATTAAGTTATGTCGCCTCGATACTGGCTGGCAAGAAGCGGGTGGAGTGGCTTTGAAAGGAATTCTGAGGCCTCTCTGTGATTCTGTATTATGTTTATGATTTTGGTTATGGTTATCTTGTTTTTTGTATTGTTTTTTTTTTTAGAATTAGAGGTATTTGTGTATTTATTTATCTAGGTATTTATTTTCCTTTATTTTTTATCTGTTTTTTTTTTGTTTGTTTTTTTTTTTAAGAATTAGTTACAGGTATTTGTGTATTTATTTATTTAGGTATTTTCTTATCTTCATTTATTTTTTTATCTGTTTGTTTACTTATTTATGGGTATGGTTTGTTTATCACTATCATTTTGGTTAAATTTAAGTGCAGTAAACGCACCCCGTAATGCATATACAATGACATTTGATGTGCTGCAATAACCATGATGCAATAGTTTGAGGAATGAATATTCAACTACTCTTTTGAAGAACACATCAGCTGTTGCCTTTGAAACAAGTCAGGTCGCAGCATCGCATGACCTGATATGACCTTTGGCCGTCCTAAGAACAGGGCCTGTAAGTAAGGTCAAGGTCAAGACTCGCCGTGACTTCCGGAGACGATGTCCATTCTGAAGAAGAGGGAGTTGCAGGACGAGCATTTAATCAGACGTCCTGGTTAATCTTCAAGATGGCGAGCAACGTTTATCGAGAAGAGGTTCTTACGCTGATGAAAATGGCGTTAGTATTGTTTCTATTGTGCCTTTTGTGTCGTCCGTTTCCATGGTGGACAGTTCTGCACCTGAGGTATATATTCTGGGATGTTTAGTGTGCGAGGACAAGTCATACATGGCGAGTCGCGATTTATTTATGGAGCGAATTCCCACAGTCCCGGTCTTTCGGCTTGGGAGACACCAAAGCGAGGCCTTCAACTGCCTACACGGAGATATTGGAGAACCGATAACTCGACACTCCTCTCTTAGTTATATATCTGAACAATAGATGGCGCTGCCTGAAGTTTTGGGCCTCACATCTTTTTAAACCGGTGTAATACGTGCTTTGTTATCTTTCGTATATAGTCTTGGCCAACAAGTGTATAAAGAATTGTATTTCTTTGTATTCCTATTCATTCTGTATACTCAAAGACTTACTTTGAGCTCTAGAGTAAAGGCCATGTCCAATTAACTATGTCCGCTACTCCAGGGTGTGAACACAGACTCACACAAGACAACTGGATTATGAAGGCTTGACCAAGACGATTAGAGGCTGTCACAGGGGCTACCTAAGATCCTATCTCTTTGGAATTCGTATGGGAAGATTCCTTTGTCAAGGAGGCTCCCGAAAGCATAATAATAAGAATATTGATAATAGTAATAATGATGATAAAATGATACAGGAAGAAGATTGGGAGTTTGATCAAGAAGACGAGAGGAAGGCAGAGAGATCACCTAGAATCATATCATATATAAATTCACATCGAGAGATTCCATCAACAAAAAAGAAAGCAACAAAAAGATAATAGGGATAATGGTGATAAAAATAATACAGGAAGAACTACAAGGGTCTGATCACGGGGATCACCTATGGAACCATATCTCTAAGAAATCAATATGAAGAGATTATTTTGTTAAGAACGATTCCAAGAGCACATGTAGCCAATTGTACAGAACTCAGCCATTAAATCTGAACTTGGATATTATGTAGTATCTACAGTTTTTGTAAGTATATTTTGTGCTTTGTTTCAGGATTCATATATCGTCTGTGTGTGATATGTTTCCCTTTAATTTTCCAAACGTACTTTCAACATGCTGCCAATACAGATCAATTACAGGACAACACATGCAGTTGAGAGCAAGTAAAGTAAATTATGTACATTCCTAATATGAAGCAATTGTAATCTACACGTCGACATTTTAAGTATGTTAAATTTGAGCTTAAAAATTATCTCACATTGTCAAAGAGGTGAACATTTTGATATAAGAAAGAAACATGAAAAAGATTTATGGTATTTGAAAGTTTTTTCTTCTTCTTTTTTTAAAGTGAAGATCAGAAATACAAATCAAAAAGTATGTAGAGATAGCAATAGCAGTATTGATGATAACAATATCAATGATGATATTTTTGTGATCTTAATGACAACGATAAAAAAAGACGACAATAATGTTGTTGTTGTTATTGTCGTCATATTTTTTACTTCCGCTAAAGAGGTTATATTTTTGGTAGTGTTATCTCGCTTGCTTGTTGGTTTGCAAGATAACTCAAAAAGTTATGAATTTTTTTTTATGAATTTCTTACCATACATATACATAAATACATATGTATATGTATGTATGTATATATATATATGTATATATATATATATATATATATATATATATATATATATATATATATATATATATATATATATATATATATATATGTGTGTGTGTTGTGTGTGTGTGTGTGTACACACACACATATGCATATATATCTTCTGACCTATCTATTCTCCCTTCCACTCTCCATCCTATCCTCCCTCCTCTCCCTCTCTCCTCTCCCTCCTCCTCTCTCCTCTCCTCCTCCTCTCCCCTTCCTCCCTCCTTATCCCCTCCCCCATCCTCCCTCCTTCCTCCCCTCCCCCTCCCTCCCTCCCTCCCTCTCCCTCCTCCCTCCCTCATTGCACCTGATATATACTTAGCAATCAGCGCGATGACCACAGGCCGTTGCAAGGGATCCTGACCCCGTTGAAGGAGCGGACACAGATGGATGCAACGATCTCTCATCTTCGAGAGGTGAGATGAGAGGCGACCGCGTCACGGTGGATGCTGCGGGGCGCGACAGGTGTGGGTTGTTTTGTTTGTTGTTGTTAATTTTGTTGTCATTGTTGTTGTTATTTTTGGTGTTATTTTTTGTTGTTGTTATTTGTTGTTTTGTTTTTCGTTATTTTGTTGTTGTCATTGTTGTTATTTTTTGTTGCTTTGTCGTTATTTTTTGTTGTTTGTCATTGTTATTTTTGTGTTGTTTGTCATTGTTATTTTTGTGTTATTTATCGTTGTTATTTTTGTTGTCATTGTTATTTTTTTGTTTGTCATTGTTATTTTTTGTGTTGTTTATCGTTGTTATTTTTGTTGTCATTGTTATTTTTTTGTTTGTTGTTGTTTTGTTATTTTTTGTGTTTATCGTTGTTATTTTTGTTGTCATTGTTATTTTTTGTGTTGTTTATCGTTATTTTTTGTTGTCAATGTTGTTATTTCATGTTGTTTTGTTTGTCTTTGTTATTTTTGTTTGATTATTGTTGGTTTAGTCGCTGTTGTTTTTCGTGATTGTTATTTTTATCTTTGCTATTTTTTCATCGTTATTATTTTGTTGTGTTTTGTTATTTTTTTTCTTTGTTGGTATTATTATATCATTATCAATCTTATTGTTATTATTATCACAACGGCACTGATATAAATAATCTGATATTAAGTAAAGTTATCAACGTGAATGTACTGTCAACAATATAAGATAAATAAAATATATTGGAATTTAATATACTGAATTTTGAGAATTTAAGAGCAATGCAGTTTGTGGTTCTTAGAAATCATAAATTTGAATTCGCTAAACAGACGAAAAGAATTCTTAGAAAATCATAAAGTTATATTCACTAAACTCACTTAAAGAAGTTATGACCAGAACAAAAAAAAAAAAAAAAAAAAAAAAAACAGACATGAATACAAGACACCGCTTATTAAATACCTCCCCACAATAAAAAAAGGTAAAAAAAAAAAAAAGAACTAGCCAAAATAAAACACAATTTATTCACCAGATCTTTCGCTCCCTTCCTCAGCTTCCAGGAAAGAATATCTTCCCCCAGATTCTCCCTTTTCATCAAGAATCTCATTTAGACTCTTCATATTCAGGTGCCAAGGTGTGCAATTCTTGTAACCTTACCTTTGTATGCCAATAAAAATGGCACTTTACTGTATACATGTTTTTTATACGTGTTATTTTGAGGGGTATGAACGTTGTAAAATGTTTGTGGTGTAGCGTGTCGGTGTAGGAGCAATAGCAATGTTGATAATGATAACGATAATGTTAATGATAATTATGATGATGATAATGGTAATGATAATTATGATAATGATAATGGTAATGATAATGAATGAATGGATAATTGGTAATGATAATATAATGATAATGGTAATGAATGATAATGGTAATGATAATTATGATAATGGTAATGGTAATGATAATTATGATAATGATAATGGTAATGATAATTATGATAATGGTAATAATGAAATGATAATGATAATGGATAATGAATAATGGTAATGATGATTATGATAATGATATGGTAATGATGATTATGATAATGATAATGGTAATGATAATTATGATAATGATAATGGTAATGATGATTATGATAATGATAATGTAATGATAATTATGATAAGATAATGGTAATGATAATGATAATGATGAAAATGATTATAATATAAATGGTAATGATAATCATGATAATGATTATGTAATGATGTTATGATAATGATAATGTGGATAATTATGAATAATGATAATGAATGATTATGATAATGATAATGGTAATGATGATTATGAATAATGATAATGGTAATGATATTATGATAATGATAATGGTAATGATAATTATGATAATGATAATGGTAATGATGATTATGATAATGGTAATGATAATTATGATAAATGATAATGGTAATGATAATGATAATGATAATGGTAATGATGATTATGATAATGATAATGGTAATGATGATTATGATAATGAATGATGATATGATAATGATAATGTAATGATAATTATGATAATGATAATAATGGATATGATAATGATAAATGATAATGATAATGATAATGGTAATGATAATTATGATAATGGGTAATGATAATGATAATGATAATGGTAATGATAATATGATAATGATAATGGTAATGATAATTAATGATAATGATAATAATGATAATGATGATTAATGTGAGTAATGATAATTATGATAATAATAATGGTAATGATGATTATGATAATGATAATGGTAACGCTGCTGTTAATGATAATAATGATAATGGTAATGATACTGTTAATGATAATGATAGAATTAATTATTATCATGATGGTACTCATCATGATGCTAATAAAAACAATAATTATAGCAATAATAACAACGGTAATGATATCAGAAATAATGATAATAATAACAATGATAATACTAAGACTGAATATGATCATGATATTAAAGATAATAGAATAGTAACAATGATTATAGAAATAATCATGAAAATAATAATAATAATAATAATAATAATAATAATGATAATAATGATAATGATAATGTTAATGATAATAATGATAATGAATGTAAAATAGCAATAATAGTAATAATAATGATAATGATAATGTCAGTGATAATGATTATTATAATCATTGTGATAGTGATAATGATGAGGATGATAAAGATAGTAATATAAATTATCAAAACAATAGTAATAACGCTAATAATGGTAATCATAATCATATCCATAAAACAATGACAATAACGATAATAATGGTGATGATAATAATAATATTAATAATGATAAAGATAACAATAACATTAATAATAATAATGATGATGACAATACATATAATACATATGATAATACATATCACAATGACAGTAGCAATAATAACAGCAATTATTATAACAGTGATAGTAATATTTATAATAATAATAACAATAATGATAATAATAATCATAGTAATGATAATGGCAATAGTTATAATGATGATAATGATAATTATCATTATTATTATCATCACTGATATGATGATAATGATAACAGTATTGATAATGATTATCATAATAATAATGATAATACCAATAATAGCACGATATGAAATAATAATAATGATAACAACAACAACAACAACAACAATAACAGATCAATAATAAAGATAATAATAATGATAATGAAGATAATAATGGCAATGATAATAATGATAATGATGGAAAAGGTGATAATAGAAATGATAATTATAATCATAATAACTGCATTTAGCCTGAGCAAGAATGTTGGGATAATGATGATAGATGAACAGGTAGATAGATGGATAAATAAGCAAATAGATATATTGAATGGGTAAAGAAAGGAAGGAATAGATAAAGAAATGAATGAGTAAGTAAACATATAAATGATAAATTGATAGATCAATAAACTAATCAATTAATTAATGAAAATAGATAAATGAATAGGGTTGATAAACAACTAAAAAAATGAAAGACAAAATAATATGTTAGAAAATAACTTATCTCCTTTACAAAAATAACTATCTACTTTATCAGCACAAATTAAAAAATGAAATACAAAGTAATACTTTAGAAAATAACTTTTTTCCTCTATAAAAATAACGATCTTCTTTATCAACACAAATAAAAAAATGAAATACATAATACTTTAGAAAATGACTTATTTTCTTTATAAAAATAACTGTCTACTTTATCAGCACAAATTGAAAAATGAAATACAAATAT
>NW_020871814.1:70000-82500 GCF_003789085.1 Penaeus vannamei
ATCCTCCTCCTCCCCATCCTCCTCCTCCCCATCCTCCTCCTCCCTCCTCCCTCCTCCCCTCCTCCCCTACCACCTTCCTCCTTCCTCCTCCTCCCCCCCCCCACCTTCTCTCCTCCATCTCCTTCCTCCTCCCCCCCACCTTCTCTCCTCCTCTCCTCCCCCTCCCCCCCACCTTCTCTCCTCCTCCTCCTCCCCATCCTCCTCCTCCTCCTTCTCCTCCTCTCCCTTCTTTCGTCCAGTCATGACTTGTCTATCAAATCCTCAAAATTCACCCCGGTGTCTTGTCTACATCATATTTTGAAATGTTATAAACTCATTAAAGAAATGATTATTCAACCGCACGTGTGGACGGATGTTAACCTTGGTGTGGGTTGTGTGTGCTTGGCGTGGGGGCGGGAGGTGTTTCTTTGCTCTGGTGGTGGTAGGTAGGAAGTAAGAAGTATAGGGAAGTAGGTAGGTAGGTAGGGAAGTAAGTAGGTAAGTAGGGTAGTAGGGAATAAGTAAGCAAATGAGTGAGTAAGTAGGTAGGTAAGTGAGTCAGTAAGTAGGTAAGTAAGCAAGCAAATGAGTGAGTAAGTAGGTAGGTGAGTCAGTAAGTAGGTAAGTAAGCAAGTGAGTAAGTAGGTAAGTAAGTAAGCAAGTGAGTGAGTAAGTATGTAGGTAAGTGAGTAGGTAGGTAAGTAGGTAAGTCAGCAAGCAAGGAGACAGACAGGCAGGGTCAAGCAGATTTGCAGATGTCCAGTCAGTTATATTGACAGGCAGGCAAGCAGGTCAGTAAGTAAGTAGGTAGACAGGCAGACAAGCAGGCAGGCAGGCAGATAGGTAGGTAGAGTCAGGTAGATAGACAGGCAGGCTGATTGACAGACAGACACAAGCAGGCAGGCAAGCAGGCAAGTTAGCAAGCAGACCGAGGCAAAAAAAAAAAAAAAAAAAAAAAAAAGTTGTAATAGTTTAAAGTAGAAAAAAAGATTTGCTTTGAATCAAGCCTTCAACTGGAGTTCAAAGCACGAAGGCAGGAAGTGCTTTCGAACCCAGCGGAAGGCGACGAGGCAGGGCGGTGTTGTTGTTATTGCAAAGTGGTTGTTTTGGTTTGTTATTTATTGCAAGGGAGTGCCTTTGTTGCAAGTTTTTTTTTGTAGGGTTTTCAAAGTGTGTTTGTTTGTTATTTATTGCAAAGGGAGTGCCTTTGTTGCAAGTTTTTTTTGTAGGGTTTTTGGGGAGCAAAGTGTTTGTTTTGTTTTGTTATTTATTGCAAGGGAGTGCCTTTGTTGCAAGGGTTTTTTTTGTAGGTTTTTGGGAGCAAAGTGTTTGTTTTGTTTGTATTTATTGCAAGGAGTGCCTTGTTGCAAGTTTTTTTTTTGTAGGGTTTTTGGGGAGCAAAGTGTTTGTTTTGTTTTGTTATTTATTGCAAGGGAGTGCCTTTGTTGCAAGTTTTTTTTTTGTAGGGTTTTTGGGGAGCAAAGTGTTTGTTTTGTTTTGTTATTTATTGCAAAGGGAGTGCCTTTGTTGCAAGTTTTTTTTTGTAGGGTTTTTGGGACCAAAGGTTTGTTTGTTTGTTATTTATTGCAAGGAGTGCCTTTGTTGCAAGGGTTTTTTTTGTAGGGTTTTTGGGGAGCAAAGTGTTTTTGTTTTGTTATTTATTGCAAGGAGTGCCTTTGTTGCAAGTTTTTTTTTTTGTAGGGTTTTTGGGGAGCAAAGTGTTTGTTTTTGTTTTGTTATTTATTGCAAGGGAGTGCCTTTGTTGCAAGTTTTTTTTTGTAGGGTTTTTGGGGAGCAAAGTGTTTGTTTTGTTTTGTTATTTATTGCAAGGGAGTGCCTTTGTTGCAAGTTTTTTTTTTGTAGGGTTTTTGGGGAGCAAAGTGTTGTTTTGTTTTTATATTGCAAGGGAGTGCCTTGTTGCAAGTTTTTTTTTTTAGGTTTTGGGGAGCAAAGTGTTTTTTTGTTTTGTTATTTATTTGCAAGGGAGTGCCTTTGTTGCAAGTTTTTTTTGTAGGGTTTTTGGGGAGCAAAGTGTTTGTTTGTTTTTTATTTTATTGCAAGGGAGTGCCTTTTTGCAAGGTTTTTTTTTTGTAGGTTTTGGGCAAAGTGTTTGTTTTTTTGTTATTTATTGCAAGGGAGTGCCTTTGTTGCAAGTTTTTTTTTTTATTGTAGGGTTTTTGCGACAAAAGTGTTTGTTTGTTTTGTTATTTATTGCAAGGAGTGCCTTGTTGCAAGTTTTTTTTTTGTAGGTTTTGGGAGCAAAGTGTTTGTTTTGTTTTTTATTTATTGCATGGCCTTTGTTGCAAGGGTTTTTTTTGTAGGGTTTTTGGCGAGCAAAGTGTTTTTGTTTTGTTATTTATTGCAAGGGAGTGCCTTTGTTGCAAGTTTTTTTTTGTAGGGTTTTTTGGGGAGCAAAGTGTTTGTTTGTTTTGTTATTTATTGCAAGGGAGTGCCTTTGTTGCAAGGTTTTTTTTGTAGGGTTTTTGGGAGCAAAAGTGTTTGTTTGTTTTGTTATTTATTGCAAGGGAGTGCCTTTGTTGCAAGGGTTTTTTTTTGTAGGGTTTTTGGGGAGCAAAGTGTTTGTTTTGTTTTGTTATTTATTGCAAGGGAGTGCCTTTGTTGCAAGGGTTTTTTTTTGTAGGGTTTTTGGGGAGCAAAGTGTTTGTTTTGTTTTGTTATTTATTGCAAGGGAGTGCCTTGTTGCAAGCGGTTTTTTTTGTAGGGTTTTTGGGGAGCAAAGTGTTTGTTTTGTTTTGTTTATTTATTGCAAGGGAGTGCCTTTGTTGGGCAAAGTTTTTTTTTTGTAGGGTTTTTGGGAGCAAAGTGTTTTGTTTTTGTTTTGTTTTATTTATTTATTGATGCCTTTGTTGCAAGTTTTTTTTGTAGGGTTTGTGGGGAGCAAATGTTTGTTTTGTTTTGTTATTATTGCAAGGAGTGCCTTTGTTGCAAGGGTTTTTTTTTTTGTAGGGTTTATTGGGGAGCAAAGTGTTTGTTTTTGTTTTGTTATTATTGCAAGGAGTGCCTTTGTTGCAAGGGCTTTTTTTTTTGTAGGGTTTTTGGGGACAAAGTGTTTGTTTGGTTTGTTATTATTCTGCAAGGGAGTGCCTTGTTGCAAGGTTTTTTTTGTAGGGTTTTTGGGGAGCAAAGTGTTTTTTTTTGTTTTGTTATTTATTGCAAGGGAGTGCCTTTGTTGCAAGTTTTTTTTGTAGGGTTTTTGGGAGCAAAGTGTTTGTTTGTTTTGTTATTTATTGCAGTGCCTTTGTTGCAAGTTTTTTTTTGTAGGTTTTTGGGGAGCAAAGTGTTTGTTTGTGTTATTATTGCAAGGGAGTGCCTTTGTTTTGCAAGGGTTTTTTTTTGTAGGGTTTTTGGGGAGCAAATGTGTTTTGTTTTTTTTGTTATTTATGCAAGGGAGGTGCCTTTTTGCAAGGTTTTTTTTTAGGTTTTTGGGGAGCAAAGTGTTTGTTTTGTTTTTGTTATTTATTGCAAGGGAGTGCCTTTGTTGCAAGGTTTTTTTGTTAGGGTTTTTGTAGCAAAGTTTTGTTTTGTTTGTTATTTATTGCAGGGAGTGCCTTTGTTGCAAGGTTTTTTTTGTAGCGTTTTTTGCGAGCAAAGTTTGTTTTGTTGTTATTTATTGCAAGGGAGTGCTTTGTGCCGTTTTTTTTTGTGTTTGGGGAGCAAGTGTTTGTTTTGTTTTGTTATTTATTGGGAGTGTGTGCAATTTTTTTTTGTAGGTTTTTGGAGCAAAGTGTTTGTTTTGTTTTGTTATTTATAGCTTTTGTTGCAAGTTTTTTTTGTAGGGTTTTTGGGGAGCAAAGTGTTTGTTTTGTTTTGTTATTTATTGCAAGGGAGTGCCTTTGTTGCAAGTTTTTTTTTGTAGCGTTTTTGGGGAGCAAAGTGTTTGTTTGTTTTGTTATTTATTTGCAAGGGAGTGCCTTTGTTGCAAGTTTTTTTTTGTAGGTTTTTGGGAGCAAATGTTTGTTTTGTTTTGTTATTTATTGCAAGGGAGGCCTTTGTTGCAATTTTTTTTTTAGGGTTTTGGGAGCAAAGGTTTGTTTGTTTTGTTATTTATTGCAAGGGAGTGCCTTTGTTGCAAGTTTTTTTTTTGTAGGGTTTTGGGGAGCAAAGTGTTTGTTTGTTTGTTATTATTGCCAAAGGGAGTGCCTTTGTTGCAAGGTTTTTTGTAGTTTTTTGGGGGAGTTTTTTTTTTATTTATTTATTGCAAGGAGTTGCCTTTTGCCAAGTTTTTTTTTTGTAGTTTTTTTGGGGAGTGGTTTTTTATTTATTTTATGGCCAAGGAGTGCCTTTGTTGCAAGTTTTTTTTTCTTAGGGTTTTTGGGGAGTGTTTTTTTATTTATTTATTATTGCAAGGAGTGCCTTTGTTTGCAAGGTTTTTTTGTAGGTTTTTTGGGGAGTGTTTTTTATTTATTTATTTATTGCAAGGGAGTGCCTTTGTTGCAAAGTTTTTTGTAGGTTTTTTGGGGAGTGGGTTTTTTATTTATTTATTTATTGCAATGGAGTGCCTTTGTTGCAAGGTTTTTTTGTAGGTTTTTTGGGGAGTGGGTTTTTTATTTATTTATTATTTGCAAGAGTGCCTTTGTTGCAGTTTTTTTGTAGGTTTTTTGGGGAGTGGGTTTTTTATTTATTTATTATTGCAAGGAGTGCCTTGTTGCAAGTTTTTTGTAGGGTTTTTGGGGAGTGGGGTTTTTATTTATTTATTTATTGCATGGAGTGCCTTGTTGCAAAGGCGTTTGATTTTTTTGTTGTTTTTTTGTAGGGTTTTGGGAGTGTTTTTTTTGGGGGGAAAGGGGGTTGGGAAGGGGTTAAAATGGGGTTATTATTGTTGTTGTTGTTGTAGTAGGAATTAGCCTTGTTTGATGATGGTGGTTGTTATGGTAATGATAAAGGAGGTTGTAGGTGGTTGTCGTCAACGTCACTTCCACCATCATCATCATCATCAGGATCATCTTCATTATCATTGCCATCGCCATTCATCACCACCACCACCACCAATCATCATCTTCATTATCATCATCACCACCATCACCAGTCATCACCATCACGATTACCACCACCACCAATCATCATCGTCATTATCATAATCACCACCACCATCATCATCATCTTCGTCATCATCATCATCACCACCACCCACCACCATCATCAATCACCACCATCATCATTACCACCACCACCACCACAATCATCATCAATCACCACCATCATCATTACCACACCACCACCACCACCATCATCATCAATCACCACCATCATCATTACCACCACCACCACCATCATCACCATCATCACCATCTTCCCTTCCTTCCATCTTCTTCATCCTATCAAATAACTCAGCCAGTAAGAAAAGGGAATATATACCACAGGAAAAAAACATCTCTTAATTTATTCGTCGTCAGCTCAGGTGGCCCGGGGGGGGTGGGGGGTGGGGGAGTGGGAGTGGGGGGGGGGGGTTGTGGTGCTCGCGATAATGGTTGTGATGACTTTCCTGCGTCTGGAGGCTGTGGTGTGCGTGGCTGTGTGGATGTAGGCCTATGCTTTTTTTGTTTGTTTTTTCTGTTTTTATTTTCAATTTGGTTAAATATTTTTAATTTTTGTTATTTATTTATTTTTTATTTATTTATTTATTTATTTATTTATTTATTTTATTAATTTATATTTTTATTTATTTCATCATTATCATCATCATCATTTTGTGTGTGTGCCTGTGTGTTTATTCGGGGATTTTACCTTCTCTATTTTTCTTTTTTTATTTTCTTTCCTTTCCTGAAGCTTGTTTATCTCTTTCTTTTTTTTCTNTCCCTATCCCTTTCCCCCTCCGTTCCCTATCCCTTCTCCCTCCCTCCCCTATCCTTCCATTTCTCCCTCCCTATCCCTCCCCCTCCTTCCCTATCCCTCCCCTCCCTCCCTATCCTTCCCCTTCCTCCCTATCCCTCCTATCCCTCCTTCCCTTGCCTCTCCCCTCTCTCTCCTATCCCTCCCCCTCCCTCCCTTCCCCCCCTCCCTCCTCTATCCCTCCCGCCTTCCCTCCCATCTCCCCCTCCCTCCCTAATTCCCCTTCCTTGCAGCTCCTCTTATCCTTCCACCCTTCCCTCTCTATCCCCCCGCCTTCCCTCCCTTATCCCTCCCCGTATCCCTCCTTCCCTTGCCCTCCTTCCCCCCTGCCATCCCTCCCCCTCCCTCCCTATCCTCCTTCCTTGCCCTCCTTCATCTAGGCCTCTCGCCCGTTCCCTTCTTCTCAGGATTTTTTTTTTTGCCTATTTGAATATGTTCATGAAGTCGATTGTCATATTTGAGTCATAATCCCTTGATAGGCTGATTCTGAGTCACTTGCTGCTTGTTTGGCGGATGCCATTTGCCGACTTTATTTGTTTTTCATTGGGGGTTAATTGGCTGTGTTTTTTTGTTTTGTTTTTTTGCTGCTGTTGCTTTTTTTTCTCTCTGTTTGGTCGTGTCGTTTCTGATGTTGTTGTTTTTTTTCTTGTTTTCCTTTGTCATGCTGTTTGATTGCTTGTTTTTTGTCTGTTTTGTTGTTGTGTTTTCTTGTTTTTGTTTGTTGTTTTCTTTTTTCTTTTTTTGTCACTTGTTTTTTTTTTTGTTTGTTTGTTTTGCCGTGTTGTTTGTTAATCGGCTGTTTTTTTTTTTTTTTTTTGGCGTTGTTGCTTTTCTGCTCTGTTGGGTCGTATTTCTGATTTTGTGTTTTTTTGTTTTTCTGTACTGTTGTGTTTGTTGTTGTTTTCTATGTTTTGTTGTGTTTTCTCTTTTTTGTTGTTTTTCTCTGTTTTTGTTGTTGGTTTTTCTTTCTTAGCTTTTGTCAGCTTTTTTTTGTGTTTGGTTTTGTTTTTGCCGTTGTTGTTGTTATTATTGTCTCTTTTTTACTATTGCTGTCGCTGTTGTTTCATTTATGTCATTTTAGAGCCATGATGATATGTGTAATAAAAATGATTATGGTGAAGTTCATAATTGACAAACAGCATCTTAATAAAACTATGATAATGGTATGATAGTAGTAATGGTTTTTAAGAAACAATGATAAATGTAGTAGTTGAAGTAGTAATGATTATAAAATGTGATCGTATTAAAAGGAGGATAATTGAATAATAAAATGAATAATAACAATTATTAACATTTTACAATGCATTATAAGTTAATATAACTAGCAAAGAAACAGTGATAAAAATATTAGAATGCAGAGGATGAAGAAAAAAGGACGATTAGAAGTGATAGAAGAGAAACAAAAGTATTAAAGGCAAAACAAAATACAATGAAAAGTGGAACTAGTTTATTGCAATGTCGGCGATTCGTGATAATCAATTTAAATAAACACCGATAATAGCACTTATTCTGATATAATCATGGCGCAAAGGAGATGACGATAATATTACTAGTGACAATATGATGAAATGATTTGAGAATTAACAAAGAGCCAGTTATCAGTCCCATCCTAATGAGCATCTTCAGAAAAACATTCCATCAAATAGGCTCAAAATACGAAACGAAAGAAAAATAAAAAAAAAATTCATTCAAATATCTCAAAAATACGAAACGAAAATAAAAAATAAAAATAAAAAAAGATTCATCAATTATCTCAAAATACGTAAACGAAAAAGAAAAAAAAAAAAAAAAAGATTCATTCAAATATCTCAAAAATTACGAAACGAAAAAAAAATAAAAAATAAAAGATTCATTCAAATATCTTCAAAATACGAAACGAAAAGAAAAATAAAAAAAAAAGATCATCAAATATCTCAAAATTACGAAACGAAAAGAAAAAATAAAAAAAAAAGATTCATCAAATATTCTCAAAATACGAAACGAAAATAAAAAATTAAAAAAGATTCATCAAAGTATTCTCAAATACGAAACGAAAAATAAAAAATAAAAAAAAAGGGGATATCAGATATCTCAAAATTGCGAAACGAAAATAAAAAATAAAAATAAAGATTTCATTCAAATATCTCAAATACGAACGAAAAGAATAAAATAAGAAAAAAAAGATTCATCAAATTATCCTGATAAATACGAAACGAAAATAAAAAATTAAAAAAAAAAAAATCATCAAATTATCTAAAAATACGAAACGAAAAAAAAAAAAAAAAAAAAAGATTCATCAAATATCTCAAAATACGAAACAAAATAAAAAATAAGAAAAAAGATTTCATCAAATATCTCCAAATACGAAACGAAAAAAAAAAAAAAAAAAAAAAAAAAAAAAGATATCATCATAATATCTCAAATACGAAACGAAATTAAAAATAAAAAAAAAGATTAATTCAAATATCTCAAAATACGAAACGAAAATAAAAAATAAAATAAAAAAAAGATTCATCAAATATCTCAAAATACGAAACGAAAATAAAAAATAAAAAAAAGATTCATCAAATATCTCAAAATACGAAACGAAAATAAAAAATAAAAAAAAAAAGATTCATCAAAATATTCAAAATACGAAACGAAATAAAAAATAATAAAAAAGATTCAAATATCTCAAAATACGAAACGAAGAAAGAAAAAAATAAAAAAAGATTCATCAAATATCTCAAAATACGAAACGAAAAAAAAAAAAAAAAAAGATTCATCAAATATCTTCAAAATACGAAAAAAGAAAAAAAAAAAAAAAGATTTCATCATATCTCAAAAATACAACGAAAAGAAAAAAAAATAAAAAAAAGATTCATCAATATCTCCAAAATACGAAACGAAAAAAAAAAGAAAAAAAAAGATCATCAAAAATCTCAAAAACGAAACGAAAAGAAAAAAATAAAAAAAGATTCATCAAATATCTCAAATACGAAACGAAAAGAAAAAATAAAAAAAAAAGATTCATCAAATATCTCAAAATACGAACAAAAATACGAAAAATAAAAAAAAATTCATCGTAAGAACGAAAAAAAAAAAAAAAAAAAAAGATTATCAAATATCTCAAATACGAAACGAAAAGAAAAAATTTAAAAAAAAAAAATTCATTCAAACAATATTCAAAATACGAAACGAAAATAATAAATAAAAAATAATAATTATTAAATATTCAAAATACGAAACGAAAATAAAAATTAAAAAAAAAGAATATCATCAATATTCAAAATACGAAACGAAAGAAAAATAAAAAAAAGATTCATCAAATATCTCGAAAGAAAAAAGAAAAAAAAGATTCACAAAATCTCAAATACGAAACGAAAAGAAAAAATAAAAAAAAAGATTCATCAAATATCTCAAAATACGAAACGAAAAAAAAATAAAAAAAGATTCATAAAATAATCTCAAAATCGAATACGACGAAAGAAAAAAATAAAAAAAACTTTATCAAATATATTCAAATACGAAACGAAAATAAAAATAAAAAAAAATTAAATATCTCAAAAACGAACGAAAAGGGAAAAATTAAAAAAAAAAAGATTCATCAAATATCTCAAAATACGAAACGAAAAAAAAAATAATAAAAAAAGATTCATCAAATATCTCAAATACGAAACAAAAATAAAAAAAAAAAAAAAGATTCATCAAATATCTCAAATACGAAACGAAAAAAAAAAAAAAAAAGATTCATCAAATATCTCAAAATACGAAACGAAAAGAAAAAATAAAAAAAAAGATTCATCAAATATCTCAAAATACGAAACGAAAAAAAAAAATAAAAAAAAAAAGATTCATTCAAATATTCTCAAAATACAGAAACGAGAAAAAAAAATAAAAAAAAAAGATCATCAAATATCTCAAAATACCGAAACGAAAAGAAAAAAAAAAAAAAAAGATTCATCAAATATCTCAAATTACGAAAACGAAAAAAAAAAAAAAAAAAATCATTCAAAATATCTCAAAATACGAAACGAAAATAAAAATAAAAAAAAATCAAATTCTCAAAATACGAAACAAAATAAAATAAAAAAAAGATTCATCAAATCTCAAAATACGAAACGAAAAAAAAAAAAAAAAAAAAAAAAGATTCATCAAATATCTCAAATACGAAACGAAAAAAAAATAAAAAAATAAATATCAAATATCTCAAAATACGAAACGAAAAAAAAAATAAAAATAAGATTCATCAAATATCTCAAATACGAACGAAAAAAAAAAGAAAAAAAAAGATTCATCAAATATCTCAAAATACGAAACGAAAAGAACAAAAAAAAAAAAAAAACGCGACAATTTGGAGAGGAACGCACGGCCGAGGAAACAAAAGAATAGACGGAATAAGGCAGCGGCGGCGCGAGGCTCTTAGATGCGCTTTTGTTTCTTCCATTTGCATCTCAATATCTTGGGATCCGCTGTCCTCTCGCGGCTTCCGATCCCTCTGTGGCGTGTCCGAACCTGTGGAAGGGACGTGATCTTTGGCTTCGTGGTGTTTACGGTTTCTGGTGTTTATACTTCGAGCCTTCTTTTACGGAGAAATGTGTTTTTTCGATATTTTGGGTATGAAAGGATTTTTTTTTCGATGGATGGTAAGACGTGGGTGTGTTTGGTATGATTGGATTTGTAAGTGTATTTCATGTGAGAGTGTGTGTACGTGAATGTGTCTGTGTTTGTTCGGGGAGGGGGGGGGGAGGGTGTATGTGTGTATTTTCTCCGTGTGTGTCTCATAATTTGTACAGAACTTTCGTGTTGTTCTTGACTCGATATGACGAACTTGTGTGTGAATTTATGTGTCTGTGCATAAAGAAATGGAGACATTAAAGAGACATATTGAGGATAGCTACCTGTATTTTCTTTTCTTCTCTCTCTTCCCCTCTTTCCCCTCTCCTCTTCCCACACCTCCCCATTTACCCTCTTTCCTAAACCCTCCCCCTCCCCCAACACTCCCTCCCCCACCCTCCCCCTTCTCCCCATACGCCCCTCCTCCCACCCTCCCACACCCCTTCCTAACCCTTCCCCCTCCCTTACCCCTCCCTCCTCACACTCCCCTTCTCCCCCTCACCCACATACTCCCCTATACCCTCCCGATACCCTCACCACCCCAACCTCGACACCCCCCCCTTCTCCCCCACACGCTCCCTCCTTTCCACCCTCTCCACCCCTCTCCTAAACCCTCCCCTCCACCAAACACTCCCCTCCCTCCACCTCCCCTCCCCATACCCCTCTTCCTAAACCCCTCCCCTCCCCCAAACACTCCCTCTCCCCACCTCCCCTCCCCCACACGCTCCCCTCCTCCCCCTTCCTCCTCCTCCTCCTCCGAAGACGTAGCCGCTTCCCGCGCGTTCGACGCGCCACCGCGTCCGGAAGCGTCCAGTCTGGGACAACAGCGGCCTTGTCATTTCTCCATTACGGCTCATGACTTATTCAGGAGGACGCGGGAGGCTTACACACGCGCGCGGACACACACGGAGACATGGACACGGCGACACATATGACACACATAGATGTACACATCATGGACACGGGACACATATGTACATATACACATGGACACGGAGACACATATGTCGGAGACACTATGGACACACACATATGTACATCACAATGGACACGGAGACACATAATGTACACACATGGACGACACGGAGACACATATGTACACACATACACACACATGGACACGGAGACACATATACACACATGGAGCACGGAGACACATATGTACACACAGACTATACATGCACACACATGGACACGGAGACACATATGTACACACATGGACACGGGATGCACTGTACACACATGGACACGGGACACATACAGTATTACAGATTATAACATCACACACATCCAAGAACACATGTAACACAGATGTATACAGCACAACATGGACACGGAGACACATAACACAACACATGGACCGGAGACACAATATGTACACACACACACACCACACACATACACATACACACACAACACACACACACACAACACACACACACACAAACACACACACACACACGAATAGGCCTATACGATACGTTTGTGTCTGTATTATGTATCTGTGCTTGGAATATTCAGCTGTTCCAAAGATTTTTTTTTCTTTCTTTCCTTTTCTCCTTTTCTCTCTTTCGGTGTGTGAGGTCTGCTTTATCGTTATTTTTTATTGTTTACGGTCATAGTTCATAATTAAATGTCCTTTTTTCTTATTATTCTTGTTATCATTACTGTTCTTTCTGTTGTTGTACTTATTATCATTATTATTATTATTATACGTTTGTTGTTGTTGTGTCGTTGCTGTTATCATTATTGTTGTTATTATCATTTTTATCATCATTATTGTTACTATTATGATTATCATTATGGTTATCATTATCATTGTTATCATCATTGATATCATTACATTGTTGTTGTTGCTGTTATTAATATCATTATCATTATTATAATCATTATCATCACTATTGTTGTTATTATTGTCATTATTATTATCTTTATTCATCAATTAACAACTTTTGTAATTGTTCTTTATCGTTACTATTTTACTATCATTATTCATTATTATTATATTTCTTTGTTATCATTATCATTTTGATTATCATCTATTATTGCTCTTCTTTATTCGTTACTATTATCACCAGTACTATTATTATCATTAT
>NW_020871814.1:105000-107500 GCF_003789085.1 Penaeus vannamei
AAACTATTCACGCTCGGAAAGGTTTTTCGTTATTTTTTAATTGTCTCATTTGACCAAGGGAAATATTATCTATGTAATTATGAGGATAATGATAATGGTAATTATAATAATAATAAAGCAACAACGATAGGGCTACTACTACTACTACTAGTAATGATAATGATAATAATGATAATAATGACAATACTAGTAATAATAATAATAATGAAAAATGATAACAGTGATGGCAAAAGTATTGACTAAAATGATAATAAAGATTATGATGATAATGAAATTTGATAATGACAACCGCTGTGATACTACTACTAGTATTGGTATTGCTATAATTATTACTGTGATAAATACCATTATTGTCATTATTATTATGATGATGATAATGATTGTCATAACGATGATATAATAGTGTCCTACTGACCATATTAGTAATGTTATAATGGGATTTTTATGTCAATAATGACGATGATAATAATGACAATAATATTTGATAATGTAAATAGATACGAAGATAGACAGGTAGACAAACAGAAAAAAAGCAAGACAGAGAGCCAGCCAGAGAGTCGACCCCTCGAAAAGGACCCCCACCTGATCCTTCGCCCCTCCTTTTCAGATACGGCTTCTCGCACCGCCCACAACACTCCCCGGGCTCCTCCAAGGCTCAAGACGACAGACTGAAGACGTTCCTGTATTCCCCGCAGGAGAAACCGGTGCATACGGCTCCGAGCACTCCCAAGACGGCGGTCAAACACGTCACGACAAGTTCCGTCGTGGTCAAGCAGCCGTTTCGACCGCAGAGACAGGCTTCGTACTACAACGAGGTCTATGCGTGGGTGTCCGATGAGACTGCGGTTGAGTTGGGGTTTCGCTTGGGGTTCGTTGGGGTGAGGGGGGGGTAGGTGTAGGTATATTTTCATAGGGTGTGGATGGGTAGGCGCAGGTGCAACGGGTGACGGATATATGAAATACACTTTCGTGTATGGTTGCATACACAACAAATGAACAAACAAACACAATCACGCCCACAACACGCAAACACACACACACACACACACACACACACACACACACACACACACACACACACACACACACACATACACACACACACACAACACAACACACACACACACACACATGCACACACACACAGACAACTACAAACGCATGCAAATACACGCATACAAACACGCACATACATACAAGATGCATCAACACAAAGTAAACACACGCTGACACATGGATACTTCATACATTTTACCTTATGAGTGGAACTTAGATGTGATAAGAATGATAATGATAAGAATAGCAATAATAATGACAATAACAGCAATAATAATAATGATAATAAAAGTGATGAAAATAATGATGACAGTTATGATGATAATGGTAATAATAATGCCACTAATAATAACAATAATGCTAATGATATTGATAATGATTGTAATAATAATAATGGTAATGATAATCATAATTATTGTTATAATGATAATGATAATAATAAGAAAGAAATGATGAAGATAATGATGATAGTAGAAGCCTAATGAACAATGACAATTTCCATATTACTGATAAAAATAATATTGAATGCTAGTATCAATACTAATAATGATAATAGTAATGATAATGATAAAGATAATGATAACAAAATCAATGATAGTAAAAAAAAAATCAAAATGATAATAATAACGACGATAATAACATTATCATTATTATAATGACAGCAAATAATAACAAACGATGATGATGATAATCATCGTTACTGGCATTATCATTTTCATTGTTATTGTCTTTGTTGTTATCATTATCACTTTTTTGTGTCCATATAATCTACGGTTGACTATATCCTGAAAGCAGATGTCAACACACGTCATTATCATTATTATCATTGCTATTATTATTATCATTACCATAATTATTTTCATTACCATTATTATAATCAGCATCATTTTTATCATTACTTATGTTATTGTCCTTTTTATTATCCTCATTGATATCATTGTTCTTCTTATCATTATTTTCATCATCATCATTGCCATCATCATTATCATCGCTCTCGTTGCCGTTATCATAATGACCATAGTAATAGTAATAATAATAATAATAATAACAATACATAATAATGACATAATAATAATAATAGTAATAATGACAGTAATGACGGTGATTCTACTACTACTGCCTCCCTCCCCCCTCCCCCCCTTGCAGTATGGAGGGAGACAAGTGGGGCCGCGAGTACTGCAGGACCTCTTACTGCTCTATCATGCCCTCCTCCAAGTGGACCCACTGCTGCGACAACTACAGGAAGTGCTGCGCCTACGTCTACCATACGCAGGGCAAGGACGTCAAAAGTGGGTGTATTTTTTTTGGATTTTTTGTTGTATTTGCTTGTTGGTTGCCGGTGTTGTTTTTTTTTTTTTTTTTTTTGGTTTGTTTCGTTTTTTTGGGGTAATCTTTTTTTTTTTTAATAATAATTTCATGTATTTTGGTTTATTTTCTGTGTATA
>NW_020871814.1:112500-118059 GCF_003789085.1 Penaeus vannamei
CACCTTCTTTTCTTGTCTTCTTTTTTCCTTGTATCTCTTTTCTTCCTCTCTCCTTCTCTTCTTTCTTCTCTCTGTTTTGTTTCGTACCTTGGTGTCTTTTCTTCTTCTTTAGTGGTTCGTTCTTCTTTGTGTCGGTTCCTCCTGTGTATGTGCCTCCTCCTCTGGCTCGGTCCTCCTCCTTCTCTTCGTCTCTCTCTCTCTGCTGGCTCGGATGTCTTTCTGGCTTTCGTCGCTTCGCTTTCGCCCTTTCCTCTGCTCTCTCCCCACCCCCCTCCTCCTCCACCACCTCCTCCTCCTCCTCCTCGCTCATCCTCCTCCCCCCCTCCCCCCTTATCCTTCAATCTGCTCCCCCCCTCCCCCCTCCTCCTCCTCCCCTCTCCTCCTCATGCTGCTTGCTTCTGTCCTCCTCCCGCTGCTTTTGCTTTTGGTGTGTCTGGTTCTTTTGCTTTCTTCTATTTGTCGTTCTCTGTCTTCTTCTTTAGCTTTTTTTTTCCTCCTCCTAGCTCTCCTTCCCCTCCTCTCTCCTCCCCCTCCTCCTCCTCCTCCTCTCTCCCCCCCTCTCCTCCCCCCCTCTGCTCCTCCCCCCCCTCCCACACGCCGAAAGGGACAATCCTAACCAAAGGGCGCCTTGAACGTCCCGCCCTCCGCTTGTGACTGGCGCTCGAGGACCCGTCCTCTGGGCCCTTGGCTTGGGATTTCTCTCAGGATTTATTCCCGGGGATTGGGTGGGAGGGCGGGGATTGGTATTATTATTTTCATTATTATTATTATTATGATGTTCTTCTCTCTTCTTCTTTCTTCCTTTTCCTCCTCCTCCTCCTCTTCTCCCCTTCCCCCTCTCTCCCTTCCTCCTGCCTCCTCCTCCTCCCCCTCCCCCTCCTCCTCCTCTCCTCCTCCTCCTCCCCCCTCCTCCCTTCCTCCTCCTCCCCTCCTCCTCCTCCTCCTCTCCTCCCCCCTCCCCCTCTCCTCCTCCCCTCCCCCCTCCTCCTCCTCCCCCCCCCTCCCCACAGCGCCCGAAGGGACATCCTACCAAAGGCGCCTTGACGTCCCTCGCCCTCCGCTTGTGACTGGCGCTCGAGGACCCGTCTCTGGGCTCCTTGGCTTGGGATTTCTCTCAGGATTTATTCCCGGGGATTGGGGTGGGAGGGGCGGGGATTGGTATTATTATTTCATTATTATTATTATTATGATTCTTTCTTCTTCTTTTCTTCTTCTTCTTCCTTCCTCCTCCTCCCCCTCCCCCCCCTCCCCCCCCCCTCCCTCCTCCTCCTCCTCCACCTCCCCTCCTCCCCCTCCCCTCCTCCTCCTCCTCCTCCCCCTCCTCCCTCCCTCCTCCTCTCCTCCTCCTTCCTCCCTCCCTCCTCCTCCTCCCCCCTCCTCCTCCCCCCCTCCCCTCTCCCCCCCCCCTCCCACACGCCCCGAAGGGACATCCTACCAAAGGCGCCTTGACGTCCCGCCCCTCTGTTGTGACTGGCGCTCGAGGACCCGTCTCTGGGCTCCTTGGCTTGGGATTTCTCTCAGGATTTATTCCCGGGATTGGGGTGAGGGGCGGGATGGTATTATTGTTGTTATTATTTGTTGTTGTTATTATTATTATTATTGTTATTATTATATTATTATTTATTATTAATTATTGTTGTTTTGTTGTTGTTGTTATTATTATTTTTATATTTTTTAATTTATTATTATATTATTATTATTTTATTTATTATTATTAATTAATTAATTATTAATATTATTATTATTATTATTATTATTTATTATTATATTATTTTCATCATTTTTTTGTGTTTTTATCAAGCGGAGGGAGGGAATAGGGAAGGGGGTAGTAAAAATGGGGATAGAAAGGATGGTGTTCGGAAGAATATATATATATATATATATATATATATATATATATATATATATATATATATATATATAATATATATGCAGGATTAAAAAATTGATTTGTTCATCTATTCGTTTATTTATTCATTGGGACATGAATTTGTGTACCTATTTTTGAGACATAATTTTTTTTTTTATTATTTCTGCACTGATTTTCCTATTCATGCGAGCGAGAGGCCGTAGCACAAGCCACAGAAGAAGAAGAAGAAGAAGAAGAAGAAGAAGAAGAAGAAGAAGAAGAAGAAGAAGAAGAAAAAAGATATGAACACGTGAGACAAACAGACATAAACATACAGCCAGACGTTCGACTGTGTAGATCCAGACACGAGACAAACTGACAGACACAAACGAGGGACAGGACAGACAGACACCACGAGGCGAGGCGGCCACGCTCCTCCTGCAGGCACGGCGAGGGCGCGAGGGCGTGAGGGCGTGACAGGGGACACGTCGCTCACCTGAGACGAGGTAATAATGGGTCTCCTAAGCAGGTACTTTCGAAGATCAGGTGGCTTCTCGTCAGCTGGTGGGGAGGGGGGGAGGGGGAGGGGGGTGATGATTGAGGGGTTGGGCTTCTGGTTTTGTTTGTTTGGTTTGTATGTTGTTGTTTAGTGTTTGGTATTTATCCGTCAGTATTGGATATAAAGTCAACATCAGCAGCATTGTCATCGCCATCTTTAATCAATATTTTTAATAGCCTTTTCATGTTCAAAATATTATTATTATATTTATTATTATTATTATTATTATTATTAGAAATGTTTTTTCTCTAACTTTTCTTTCAGAAATATATAGAAATGATATGATGAGAGGAGAGAGAGAGAAAGGAATAAGTAAAACAGATATGAATTCGGCAGAGACGAAAATAGAAATGAAACAGATACGAAAACTGCGCGCGCGCGCGTGTGTGTATGTGAGAGTGATTGTGAGTATGAAAAGAAACTCGACGATAAAGATAAGTAAGAGAGGCGAGAGAGAGAAGAGAAGAGAAGAGAAGAGAAATAACCACGGATAAGGATATAAGCTAGAAAGAACATCCAGAGCATACCTTCCTCTTCTGGGACGTCCCGCGGCTGCATCTTCAGGGAACGTGACTCACCTCCAGCGGCTCGCGACTCCAGGCTCGTCGTCTCAACAGTCGCCCCGAGACCTCGTTCTGACGTCGGGCTCGTCTTCGAGGTCCCTGGGGTCGGGTCGGGGAGAGATGGAGAAATGGAGGGGTGAAGAGAAGGGGAAGGGTGGAAAACAGGTTGGGGAAGGGGAAGTGGAAGGATGGGAACAGGGTGGGGAAGGGGATGGGGAGATAAAGAAGGTGAGGAGGGGTGGGGGAAGAACGGGTAGAGTGGGGTGAGGTGGAGTTGGGTGGACGGAAGGAGGAGAAAAGAAGAGAGGGTTGTGTATTTCTGGTGCGGATTTCTTTCGTGTTTTGGGGGGTTTTCTTTTTTTTTCAGGGAGGGGGAAGGAGGGAAGAAGGGAGGAGGGAAGAGGGAGGAGGGAGGGAGGGAGGGAGGGAGGGAGGGTGGGTGGGAGGGAAGGAGGGTGGGATGGGGAGGAAGGAAGGAGGGAGGAAAGGAAGGAAAGAGAGGGAGGGAAGGAGGAAGGGAAGGAAGGAAGGAGGGAGAGAGGAGAGGAAGAGGAAAAGGAGAGGGAGAGGGAGAAAGACAAAGAATCAGACAGAAATATAGACATAGAGCGAAACAAAGATGACGAAACCTAGAAAATCAACAAAAAACGAGAGAGCAAAAACAAACAACAAGACGGAGGACAGAGAGAAAATGAATAAGGGAGAAGAAGACAAAATTAGCAAATGAGTATTGGAATCCTCTCTCTTCGGCGTTTTGGCGAATTTGCATAATAGATTCCCAACCCTTTTGTGTGAGTGACGGCTTTGTCGGACGCCCGGGATCAGCTGAGGCGATCAGAGGCTATAAAACGGCGAGGGAAGAGGAGCTGTAATTTGGTTTTAAGGGACGTGATATAATATTTTTTTTTTTTTTTTTGTCTCTCTCATTCTTTCGTTATTTGATTCTGTTTCTGTCTGTATGGTTTGTCTGTCTGTCTCGTTTTTTTTTATGTTATTTTTTTTTTGGGGGGGGGGTTCCTTTTTTCCTTTCTCTATCCTTATTCTTGTGCGTGTTTTCTTATTCTAGTCGTATCCTATCCTTGTCCTTATCTCCTCTGTTTCTCTCTCTCTCTCCCTCTCTCCCCTCTCTCCCTCTCCTCTCTCCCTCTCTCTCTCTCTCCCTCTCTCTCCTTCTCTCCCTCTCTCCTTTCTCTCTCTCTCTCCCTCTCGCTTTCTCTCTCTCCCTCTCTCTCCCTTCTCTCTCTTCTCTCTCTCTCCTCTCTCTCTCTCTCGTCTCTTAATTCGCGTCTCGTCTTGTCTCTCTCTCTCTCTCTCTCTCTTCTCTCGGGGGGGGAGGAGCGAGGAGAGGAGGGATGAGGAGGCAGAAACGAGAAGAGGGGGGGGAGGAAGGAGGAGGGAGGGGAGGAAGAAGAAGGAGAGAGTAGGACAGATGTAACGGTAAATTATGCAAGAAAGAAGAGGAGGAGGAAGAAGATGATAATACAAAAAAATCGAAGACAGGTGAGGAAAATGGAAAGGACCGAATGCTAGAGAGATGCGAGAGGGGAATAGAAAGTGGAAAGAGTTAGTAAACTCTACAAAAAAAAAAAAAAAAAAAAATACATCGGCAGACGTGAAAACTGACGGGAGGAGAGCTGAAACAGCAGACCGAAAAGATGAGATAAAGAATAAAAAGCAAAGACGACGAAGAAACGAAGAAAGAAGAAGAGGGGGGACGGAGGGGGGGAGGGGGGAGGGTCGTGTGCCGGTCGCCTGCGCCCAACACAACACAAGCGATTTCACGCGTAAGTTGCCTGCGAGACCAATGCGCCCCCGAGTGATCCCGGGCGAAGGCTTTTATCGCAGCGCATATGGCGTGTGTGGGCGGCCGATGCGGGCGGGCGTGAGCGTGGCGCTGTATAAAGAGACGGGGGCTTGAAAATGGGCGGCGCTGCGATAAGGCCCCTCCGATTACAAAGCCTCGGGGCTTAAGAGGCCCGCCGCCACGGGGTCAGCGGCGGCCACCGGCTAGGGGTTCCTGTGTTGTTGGTTGTTGTTGATCTTGTTGTTGTTGTTGTTTGTTGTTGTTGCTTTGTTTGATGTTGTTGAAATGATCTTCTTGTTGTTGTTGTTGATGTTGTTGTTGTTGTTGTTGTTTTGTTGTTGCTTGGATGATGATGTTGCTTGTTGTTGTTTGTTGTTTGATGATGTTTATTTGTTTTGTTGTTGCTGTTGTTGTTTGCTGTTTTGTTGTTGTTCGTTGTTGTTGATGATGTTTATTGTTTTTGTTGTTGTTGTTGTTGTTGTTGTTGTTTGTTGTTGCTGTTGTTGTTGGTTGTTGTGGGTGGCTGGTGGTAGTGAGGCTTTATTTGTTAGTTTTGTTGTTTCTTTGTTTGTTGTTATTTTTATTATGTTCGCCATCGTCCTCATCTTTATCTTGTTATGTTATTCCACTAATTTCTTTTGTCCTCTCTTTCTTTTTCTTTTCTCTCTTTCTCTCTCTCTCTCTTCTCTGTCGCTCATCTTCTCTCCCCTTCTCTGTCTCCTCTCTCGCTTTCTCCCTCTCCCTCTCCCTCTCCATTCTTGGTACTATCAGCATTTTACTTTCT
>NW_020871814.1:123808-126308 GCF_003789085.1 Penaeus vannamei
ATAGACAGACATTAGATAGATAGATAGATAGATAGATAGATAGATAGATAATTAGATAAATAGATAGATAGATAGATAAATAGATAGATAAATAGATAGATAGATAGATAGACAGATAGATAGACGATAGACAGACAGATAGATAAATAGATAGATAGATAGACAGACAGACAGATAGATAGATAGATAGATAGACAGATAGATAGATAGATAGACAGATAGATAGAATAGATAGATAGATAAGATAGATAGACAGATAGACAGATAGATTAGATAGATAGATAGATAGATAGATAGATAGATAGATAGATAGATAGACAGACAGACAGACAGACAGACAGATAGACAGATAGATAGAAGATAGATAGATAGATAGATAGATAGATAGAATAGATAGATAGATAGATAGACTAGATAGATAGATAGACAGATAGATAGATAGATAGATAGATAAATAGATAGACAGACAGATAGATAGATAGATAGATAGATAGACAGATAGATAGAATAGAGATAGATAGACAGACAGACACAGATAGATAGATTAGATAGAGATAGATAGATAGATAGATAGATAGATAGATAGATAGATAGACAGACAGACAGACAGATAGATAGATCGAGAGGTAAATAGACGACTCCATTTGCTGTTATGATTGTTATTGTTCTTATAATTGTTGTTATTATATATATACTATTTTTCATTATTGTCATTATCATCTTTATCATCATAATAACAGAAAGAGTAATTAGTATTATAATAATGACATGTAGATGGATAGATAGATAGATAAAAAGTAGAGAGATAAAGAGAGTAAAATCAAGAAAAGAGAAAGAAAAAGAGAGAGAGAAAGAGGATCCCAATGAAAAAAAAAAAAAGGAAAGAAAATAATTGATAGAGATATAGTAGAAATAAAAGAAAGGAGAGAAAAACGAGAGAGCAATCAAGAAAAAGAGAAAGAGAAAGAAAAAAGAAAAAAGAAAGAAAAGGAAAAGAATAGAGATATGGCGATAGAAAGAAAAGAAAAGAAAAGAAGAAGAAGAAAAAATAAAGACAGAAAAAAATAAAGAAAAAAGAGAAAAAAAAAAAAAGGAAGAAAGAAAAAACGAAAAGAAAAAAAAAGAAAGAAAAGAAAAAGAAAGAAGAAAGAAAAAAGAAACAAGAAAAGAAAAACAAAAACAAAACATAATTTGTTTTCCTTCTTCCAATAACCTCCCGTTGACACCCATCTCCCGCGTCCGATTCCCTCCGTTTCAACTTCGACTCCGTCCTGCCTCAAGTCTGGCGCTCTTTCGGACTAATGGGCGTGACTAATGAACTTCCCTGGGGGAGAGATTCGCCCATTCGTCATCTCGAAAAGAAGTGTCATGGTTATTAAGATCGGTGGTGTGTGTCTGTGTGTGTGTGTGTGTGAGGGGGAGGGGGGAGCGGGGGTGGGAGGGAGGAGGGGTGGATGAGAGGGAGATGGGAGCGGGGGGTCGTGTCTGTCTGTGTGTGTGAGGGGATGGGAGAGGGTGAGGGGAGGGGTGTGTAGGTGGGTGGGGATGAGAGGGGGTGTGGGGGTGGGAGGGGAGAGGGGGGGGATGGAAGGGAGAAGGTGGATGTGTAGTGGGTGGAGGGGAGGGAGGGGAGGGAGAGGGTGAGGGGAGGGGGTGAGAAGGACGGGGGGGGGGCTGAGGGGGTGTCTGTGTGTGTGTGTGAGGCGGAGAAGGAGGGTGAGGGGAGGGGGGAAGAGGAGGGCGAGGAGGGGAGAGGAGGGGGGGGTTTGATGTGTGTTGAAGGGAGGGGGAGGGCGGAGGGATGGATGTGTGTAGGTGGTGAGGTAGTTGGAGGGAAGGGAAGGGAGAGGGTAGGGAAGGGGAGGGGAGGGGAGGGAGGGGGGGTGATGTGATAGGGAAGGGTGAGTGGGTAGATATTGGTGGGTAGGGGATGTGGAGGGAGGACGAGAGGCGTGAATGTGTGTGTAGGTGAGTGGGAATTGAGGGAGAGGGAAAGTGAGAGGGGGGAAGGAGGGGATGGATGTGTGTGTGGCGGCGGGGTGGAGAGGCGAGAAAAGGAGAGGTGGAGGGAGAGGGTAAGTGGAGGGGAGGGGAGGGTAAGGTAAGGGAGGAGGGAGGGGTTGGATGTGTGTGTATGTGTTGGGGTGCAGGGAGGGGTCGATTGTAAATGTGTATGTGTGGTTTGGGGGAAGTTTGTGTACGTTTTGTATGTATGTGTCTGTGTAGCTTCGTTTGTATATATGAATATACATGACTGAAGAGTGTATGTATAAGAAAGACTCTAAACTGTATACACTATATACATTAACATATTCTCATATCCAATAAAACCTCTTTAGATAACTACTTCCAAAGCAAAAATAAAAAGGACAATACTGACAAAGACAACAAAACATATTAGATTCCAAAACTAACATTTAGATTAGCTTTGAATTAATGTACATCCTTAATAAAGAGTGAAATTATACCTGAATCTCTAATACACTTCAATAGAAATCAT
>NW_020871814.1:131308-133808 GCF_003789085.1 Penaeus vannamei
AAACAGACAGATAGATAGACAGATAGACAGAGAAACAGACAAACAGGCAGACACAGACACAGAAACAGACAGATAGATAGACAGCAGACACAGAAACAGACAAACAGACAGACAGATAGACACAGAAACAGACAGACAGAGACACAAAGGCAAACTGACCAACATAAACCAAGTCAAATCAGACCAGAAGACCCAACATCACAAGGCATAAACGCCAAAATAAGAAGACGCCAAAATAGCTCATAAGCAAACTTTTAGATAGATTAATGAATAGTAAATATTCTTGAGAACAAAGGAAATATTCGACATTTTTCACCACGTTTTTGCCATCATTATCTATCATTTTCTTTTCATATTTTTTTTTTTGTATCACATCTTCATCATCATCATTTATCATTTCTTGGCCAGTTCGCCGGAATGTGAATTGTCTTAAGTCTTGCAAAATTCTCAGAAATCTGTAATCTGCAATTTCCAGGAATCAATACAGGGATAGAGTTATGATTGTATCGCTGTTTTTCAAAGTTTAATTCCTTTTATGATGTCTTATTTATTAATGTTTTTTTTTCATTGTTTTTTTTCTTCATCATCATTATGATTATCACTATAGCTATCATTATCATTATCATCCCTTTTATCATTATCAGTTACATTGCAATGATAACTATTTTCAGTTATTATCAATATTACTGTTATCATTATCATTGCTAGTATTATAATCGTTATTTTTGCTATCACTGTTTTCGTTATCATTATTGTTATTATTTTTAGAAGCATAACTATTGTTGTCTCATTGCTGTTATCATCATATCCATCCTCATTTCGATTCATTTCTCTTTCATTTGTTCTTGGAGAGGAAAAGATACATGGATGCATATGAATACATAAAACATATCTCTCAAAGATTAAATTTGGTGATACCAGAAAATATTGGATTTTGGATATTTTAGTGGAAAAGGAAATTTACAAAGCAGCTTTTTCGTCAATGAGAAATAGAACATAATTTTTCGATTCATATCAAGTCGTCCAATGGGTCACGTCACTGACATATTGGGCACTGTTCCGTCCCTTCTGTACACAAAGAAATAGGATGTGGCACACTAGACGGTACTTAATGGCACTCTTCTCTCAGTTAATTTCAAAACACAATGTACTTGGGTATGAATATTGATTTATTTTGGGGGTCTTTTTAATCGATCAGACATATCATTTTGACAGATCTGTTTTTTATAGATTTGTTGTGGTTAAGAAATGAATATGTTTGTCGCTTATGCATTGTGTCTTATAAAAGTACTTGCTGATATAAAAAACCCGTAAGTTAATAAAATCACAAGTTATAAATTCATGTCTGCCGATTTTGCGACAAGATCTAAAAAAAAAACATTTAATGAAAGTATAAAATCATATCCACATCTATCATAACGAGGCGAGTGGCGTCACGACATCCGCACACTCATGATACTCATACCCAACGCTTATATGACTATGGAAAAAATACATACTCACATAAACCTCAGAAGTTTTAATTAAAGCAGACACTGAAAGAAAGCCGATGAAAACAATTAAGAAACAACAGCTACAGTTCCTTGAACATTGCACGAGAAAAGACGGAATGGAAGAGCTAGCACTTACGGGAAAGACAGCAGGAAAAAGGGCAAGAGGAAGACAGAGGGTCACATTTCTCCAAAGAATTGCAGAATGGAGTGGGAGGTCAGGTCAGGAGGTCAGCGACTGAGGTTATTCAGTGCACGGAAAGCAGGAATGATAAAATGGTCGCCGACGTCATACGATAAGGCACTACAAGAAGAAGACATAAACTTTCTTGTGCTGTATCTTCGTCACATCTTACATGGCATCGCTACTATAATCTTGTCCTGGCATTTTATACACACACACACACACACACAACACACACACACACACACACACACACACACACACACACACACTATATATATATATATATATATATATATATATATATATATATATTTATCTATTTATTTTTTATTTTTTATTTCTTTCTTTATTTCTTTTTTTATTACTTTTTAATAGCCGGATTCCCTACCTATATAAATGAATAACTAAATGAATAGCCATAAACGTGATAAATCATCAGGTTACGTACTATCAGAATGAGAAAACTCAATACTGAAATAATTACACACTCTAACACTGATTCCCAAGAGGCGGTCCTCGGCCCAGGGAGGCCAGAAGTTAGGCATTGCAGGAAACTCCAGGCCGACGTCTATAATTATGTATGTTGCTACTAAACATACTCTGGGGTTTTATTTTTATTGTTACTAAACATACTTTCTGGTTTTATTTTTAATGTTACTAACTATACTTTTGGGTTTTATTTTTATTGTTACTAAACATACTTTGGGGTTTTATTTTTATTGTTACTAAACATACTTTCGGGTTTTATTTTTATTACTAAACATACTTTCGGGTTTTATTTTTATTACTAAACATACTTTCGGGTTTTATTTTTATTGTTACT
>NW_020871814.1:146308-147794 GCF_003789085.1 Penaeus vannamei
AACAGCAGATCCGCTCCTAGTAAAATCATCCTCCCTTGTTTCAGATGCCGCGACTGGCAACGTTAAAACAGCTGATTTCCCTCTGGCTAATAGCATTTGTGGATTCGTGTTCCAGTCTGTGGGAGTGTGTTATGGTAAGTGGTGAGTCCACTTGGTTATAACGTTACTTGGGGTTATATTTGTATGGTTTATTGATTATGTATGTTTGCATATGTATATATATATATATATATATATATATATTATATATATAATAATAATTATATATATATTATATCTGTGTGTGTGTGTGTGTGTGTGTGTGTGTTGTGCTCGTGTGTGTGTGTGTGTGTATTTTTGCTGTTGCTTTCTTAAGAACATGTATCTTTATACGTACCTGCACATACACACACATTCTACAGTCACACGTACGAACAAACAAGTATACAAATACATACACAACACTAAACAAACAAAAACAAACAACCAAATACAGACTAGTAAACTTTACTTATACGAGTATGCAAACAGAAAAAAATCAACGAACGTTAACATAAACACTAAAATAAAACACCTCAAACAAAAAAAAAGAAAAAGGAAAAAAGAAAAAAAAGAAACAAGGAAAGCAGATACCAATGCAAACACACAACCAGTAAACACTACGAAAAAAAAACAAATACATAAACATAAACCATAGAATAAAAAACAAGAAACAAACACTAAACAGTCACTGCAAAACACACACACATACACACACACACACACACACACAAAATGAAGAGCACACAAACACTGAAACAAACAACCATCAAACAAATAAACAATCGGTCACAAAAAACAAAATTACAGAAACAAACTACACTTAAATGTAAACAAACACATATACAAACCACCGCAAATAACAAAAACACATACGCACAAAAATTCACATAAAACATACAGGCAAACACACAAACAAACCACCGACGAAAGACAAACTAACTCAGGCAATAAAGCACGCAAAAATATACATAAACAAAGTAACAAAAGAAATCAAACTTAATAAACAAATACATAAAACACCCCACCACAAAAAGCATTCATAAACCACACACAAAAATCAATAAAAACAAACAAACAAAATAATCTCAAACAACAAAACAGTCCCCACAAACAAACAAAAGACACACACACACACACAGAACAAACAGACAAACAAAAATCAAACAACAAAACAACCCCCCAAAAACAAACAAACAAAAAATCCAAAAACAAAACAAACCCAAAACAAACAAACAAAATACACACAAACAAACAAACAAAAATAAACAACAAAACAACCCCAAACAAGCAAACAAAAAACTCAAACAATCAAACAAAACTCAAGCAAGCAAACAAAAACAAACAACCCAAACCCAAGCAAACAAGAGACATCGAACGCCTCGGAAAGTGAGCAACAACAGAGGAACAGAATCCACGCAACATTATGGTTCAAACGAAGCTTTGCGCTTAAGATATTCACTAATTA
>NW_020871815.1:33567-36067 GCF_003789085.1 Penaeus vannamei
AATGATAATGATAAAGATAACAAAAATAATGATAATGATTAATATGATAAAAATAATGATAATGATTAATATGATAAAAATAATGATAATGATTAATATGATAAAAATAATGATAATGATTAATATGATAAAAATAATGATAATAATAAAGATTATTAAGATAATGATAATGATGAAGATAATAAAGATAATGATAATGATAAAGATGATAAAAACAACGATATTGATAAAGATTATTAAAATATTGATAATGATATATATTCCTTTTTATTGTTATTTTCTTTGTTTTTATTATTTTCTATTATACCATTATTATTATAGTTATCATTATTGTTACTATTACCATTACTATTATTACCATTATTATGATAATTGATATTACTAATAACGTTATTATCACTGTTGTTTCTGTTGTTGTTATGATTTTTATAATTGTTATTATTATCATGAATATCATTATGATTATGTCCATTGTTATTATCATTATTATCATTATCATATTATTATTATCACCATTATCATTACAATGATCATTATCATTTTATCATTATTTTTTATCATTATTATTGTTTTTCTCCTTATAATCATTACTGCTATTATCATCATCATCATCACTATCATTATTATAATCATTATCAATATTATTACTATCTTTATAATCATCATTTTCATTATCATTATGAGTATGTTTATTATCATCATTATTATTATATTCTGTTTATCATTGCCATTGGTTTCATTATTGTTATTGATGCCATTGTCTTTATTATCATTCTTACTAGCATCATTATCATAATTATCATTATCAATGTCATTACTACTATTAGAGTTACTGTTGTTGTTATTTTTGTTATCGTCATTATTGTTACTTTAATGGGTTTTTTATGTTCGCTATGATTATTACCATTGTTGTTGTTAATATCATCATTACTATTACCATTCTAATACTCATTATCATCATCACTGTCATCATTTTCATTACTATATTCATCATAATCATTATCAACTTTGTTTATTGTCATTTCCATTATTATCTTTATTGTTATTATCATTATATCTTTTATTACTACTACAACTACTATTCTCGTTATTGTTAGCATTATCATTATCACTATACTAATTATTATCATTATTATTATTATTACCATTGTTTTCATTACCATGATTAACGTTAATGATGTTGTTATCACTTTTACAACTACTGCTACTAATGATAATATTATCATTATTGCTATTAATATCATTGTCATTGCTATTATTGTTTTTTTTCATTATTGCTATTATCATTTTCATTATTGTTATCATCAAAAGTATTTTGATATCAGCATCATATTGTTATTATCATTGTCTTTGTTACTATTATCATTATTATTCTATCATTGTTATCATCGTTGTTATTGTTGTTTCTGTTATTGATGTTATAATAATCATTGTTATTAATGTTATTCACAGTATTGTCACTGTTGTTGTTTCATTATCATCATCATTATAATCATTTTCCTCGTTTTATTATATCATTATGATCACTATTATAATCGTCACTAATATTGTTGCAGTCGAAAATAAAATCATCATTATTATCATCATCACTTTTATTAGCACAAATATTCTTATTTTCTTTGTTTTTTCTCTCATCTATTGTCATCATCACTTTCTCTATTTGATTATTTCTTATACAACCAATAAAGTCGTTGTAAGTTCCAGCTTGTGAATGTTTTTAGACGATATTTCCCGTATGTATATATATATATATATATATATATATATATATATATATATATATATATATATATATATATATATATATATATATATATATATATATATATATATATATATATATATATATATATATATATATATATATATATATATATATATATATATATATATATGCGTATGTGTGTCTGTGTATATATATATCTGTGTGTGTGTGTGTGTGTGTGTGTGTGTGTGTGTGTGTGTGTGTGTGTGTGTGTGTGTGTGTGTGTGTGTGTGAATATGTATGTATATAAATATATATATATATATATATATATATATATATATATATATATTATATAATTCTATCTATCTATCTATCTATCTATATATATATGTGTGTTTATACGTATGCATGTATGTGTGCGTGTGTGTGTGTGTGCGTGTATACATATTTACATATTCACATTTTAGCCTTTCTTACGAATCAGCGTTGCATTCACCTTCACGTACGACCGCGTCTCCTAAAGCCAGTAAACCCGCCATGCCTGAGTAAGCACTATTCAGACGCTTCGAGACATTAGGGACAGGGTGGAAGAAGCTCCAATTCCCTTAATGAATAGCTCAAGGATCCGCTTCACCAGTCTGCCAGACTTCCATGTTGTTTTTTCTTTCTTCTTGTGAATGAAAGGATATAGAAAGCATGATAATTGGGAATAGAGAATCGTGAGTCTGTGTGAACTTTTTGTATTCATCCTTATTACCTTCGCCAAGGTTGTAGTTTGTTTATTTGTTTGTT
>NW_020871815.1:56067-59257 GCF_003789085.1 Penaeus vannamei
CCCTGTCTCGTGTCGCGTCAGCTTTAATAGGAAGGTGTTGCGGAGCCACGACGCCGCCACACTCATCCCTCTGGAACGAGGCGCCCCTGAGGTACCTGTAAGGCCTCCCTGACAAGCCGCCCTTCTTCCCTCCGCCCACCTGGGGCGCCTCGGCCGTTGCCACTCACCGCAAGCCACCTTTAACGCTCCCTCGGCCTCGGGGGGCGGCCGACACTTCCGAAAACCAGCGGCGGAATCGAAAACGTAGCTGAACCGGCCAAGGAGAGGCAACGGGCGTTCTTTTATCTTGGGGAAATGCACCCGTTGCCTTCTGTCTTCCGGATCCGAGATGTCACGTCCCGCCCAGAGGAATTTACTCGGTATTCGGGGCAGAGGATTCCTCCGTTTCTGTAGATTTTGCTTTTCTAGTCAGGATATCTGGGCTTGAATCGTTTCCTTCAGGCGCTTCTGTCCGCGGTCGCCACAAGAGGCCCGCAGACGACACAAAAGGGTGACACACGACGTCCGAACATGACACACGACGTCCGAAGATGACACACGAGTCGCTTTAGGACACACAGGGCCCAGGGTTGGAGTACTGGGCCCGGCGATGACACCCAAGGTCAACAGATGACCCACAAGATTTGGAAATGAGGTCAGAAAAGAAGACGCACTGCCTGGAGCTGACCAAAGGGGCTCGGAAAGGATTCCCCAGATGACACCGGTGCCGCAGAGATGCCACGTAGACCCGGAAATGGCATGGCCTGGAGAGGGCAAAAGAGATTCGGACATGACACGCAAGGCTGGGTCATGACACAAGAGGCCTGGGAATAATGGACGAAGCCCGGAAGTGACACGCCATACCTGGAAAGATCACCATCAAAATCATTATTAACTTTATCTTTGTCAGTCAGATGATAGTTTTGGCTTCTCGTTGATTGATTATTAATTTACTGGCTTTTTGGTTTTTATTAAAAATGATAATGACACCATTGTCATTATATGAACATTATCATCGCTATAATCATCATTATCATTACTTTTTTTCTAGTACTTTTGTTGCTTTTATTACTGTCATTATTGTTATTGTTGTTATTATTGTTATCCTTATTAATGTTATCGTCATCATCATCATCATCATTATCATTATTAAGATCATAATTATCATTATTATTAATGCTATCGTTTTGTGTTGTTCTTATTATCGTTATATTATCCCTTTTAAAATGTTATTGTTATTTTGTTATCATTATTATGATTATCATTATCGTTGTTGTTAACATTATTCTCGTAATCATCATCGTAATCATTATTAACATCATCATCATCATCAGTCATCATTTTCATCATGATGATTATTACCATTAAGACTTCCACTACCAATTGCTATCATAATTGTTCAAACTAGCGCTACGGCAGTTCTCTGTACGAAGCATTTTGTTTAATTAAAAGATGCCGAATGACACAGCGAGCAGTTGCTATTATTCAAAAAGTAGAAATTTCGACATGTGAAAGTCCAAGTCAAACAGTGCATTTGCGTTCCATAAAAATCCGATTTCAGTCCAAATTTCAAATAAGATGATTCGCAGTTTTATTACAAAACGGTCCAAAGGGACGCTGTCGTTAAAATAATGTTTGGCCGTAATTTTGCCCCACCGTGTCTCGGAGTAAAAAAAAAAAAAAAAAAAAAAAAAGAGAGAGAGAGAGAGAGAGAGAGAGAGAGAGAGAGAGAGAGAGAGAGAGAGAGAGAGAGAGAGAGAGAGAGAGAGAGAGAGAGAGAGAGAGAGAGAGAGGTTCCGAAAGCCGACACTCAGGCCGCGAGAATATGCTCTAGGAAATATGTCACTATCTTGGCCCGCCGTGGCCCCATGCAGCCGAGATCAGCTAAAAGGTTTTATAGAGGCGTAGATTGCAGTTTACAGGGGTTTGCAACAGCCCCATGCAATCGCCCAAGAAGCCCTACATGGGATTAGAAAAAGAATGAAACCTGATTGCACTTTCGCGGACTTAGAGGAAGCACGTTTCTGCCGACCTTTTGAGGAAGACCAGCTGGCAGAAAGGAACTCGCCGAAAAGACATCTACTTGTTATCATTATCATTAGTCACACACATGTATGTCTGTGACTATTTGTTTACTTCTTACAAGAGTCGTTTCTATCATAATTGATGACATAATCATCTCATATTCCAAGAACAATTATCATGATCATTATGAATTTGCTTAAAAATATTGAAACTCCTGACAGCCGCTCTAACATAAGGGAGTAACTTCAGCGGATTTCAAAAATTTTGGTAGTTTTCCTTTCCACATTGCATTTTGGAATATTAACGGAGTAGAATACATAGTTCTTTGTGTATGTGTGTGTGTATGTGCGGATGTGAATATCTATACATACACATATATAAGTGTGTGAGAATATATATCATAAATATTTGTGTATGTGTGTGTGTGTGTATAAACATACATATTCATATAAACGTTTATGTGTATATACCACATCCAGGGACCGGTACTTCGCTGCCCCGAACTCCAGTATCAGTCTAACTGCCGCAGGAATTTCGGAAAGTGATATTTGGACTCCGGTGTTAGTGTCAGCGAATAAACTTTTTTTATTTTCTATCCGATTGGAATATCTACTGCGAATGGCTCTTCATTGGAATCTAACCCTTAACGGACGACCTGGAGCCAGTTTGCGAGCAACTTCTTCGTCAGGATCGGCGTCAGAAGTCTCCTTTCTCGCTTTAGAGTTGCTTAGGTAACCCGGTGTTCACAGGCACAGACATACAGGACACGCGCTTAGATATGTCTGTTACATGGGCGTATACTGGTGTATATACACACAAAACACACATACATACACAAAACACACACACACACGACGAACACACACACACACACATACACACGCACATAAATAATATATAATATATATATATATATATATATATATATATATATATATATATATATATATATCTATATATCTTATATCTATATATCTATCTATCTATCTATCTATCTATCTATCTACTATCTATCTATATATATATATATATATATATATATATATATTATAATATATATAGATATATATTATATATTTACATATTATAATATATATAATATATAATATATATATATATATATATATATAATAATACAATATATATTATATATATATATATATATATATATATATATAATATATAC
>NW_020871815.1:76187-78687 GCF_003789085.1 Penaeus vannamei
GATGTTCTCGCGGAGAGTTTCTTGGCAGTCGGACCGAGGAACAAGCAAAATGCTGAACAAAGGATGGTTAGCTGACAACTCCGCTCGCACACGTATCCCCGTCGTAGTTCATTCCAGAGATAAGAGGAGGAAATGCTATCTTAGATACACAGATGCCTCTGAGACATATACTTACTAAGCTCCTTCAACTGAGATCCATTTCTTCCTTTGCTTATCAAGAAACCGTTCCTTTGCCGTCACTTGTTGATATCATCAGACAAGTCAGAGCGTCTTCTTAAAGCCCCACTTTCGAGTCCAAAACAAGTTGCGCACGCCTGTAGATTGGTTCTCGACTCCCCTGTATATAAAGCATCCGTACAGGCAAAGTCCTCCGCTGTCTGTATTTCGTATAACGCTTAACTGCAACCAGCACATGGACTAGACTTCAGCGACGAGACTTCAGCGACTAGACTTCAGCGACTCAGCGACTAGACTTCAGCGACTAGCGACTAGACTTCAGCGACTAGACCTCAGCGACGAGACTTCAGCGACTTCAGCGACTCTTCAGCGACTAGACTAGCGACTCAGCGACTAGACAGCGACGAGACTTCAGCGACTAGACTTCAGCGACTAGACTTCAGCGACTAGACTTCAGCGACTAGACTTCAGACTAGACTTCAGCGACTAGACTTCAGCGACGAGACTTCAGCGACGAGACTTCAGCGACGAGACTTCAGCGACTTCAGCGAACTTCAGCGCGACTAGACTTCAGCGCGACTAGACTTCAGCGACGAGACTTCAGCGACCTTCAGCGACTAGACTTCAGCGACTAGACTTCAGCGACTTCAGTCTAGACTTCAGCGACGAGACTTCAGCGACTAGACTTCAGCGACGAGACTTCAGCGATGAGACTTCAGCGACTAGACTTCAGCGACGACGCGAGACTTCAGCGACGAGACTTCAGCGACTAAACTTCAGCGACTAGACTTCAGCGACTTCAGCGACGAGACTTCAGCGACTAGACTTCAGCGACGAGACTTCAGCGACTAGACTTCAGCGACGAGACTTCAGCGACGAGCGACTAGACTTCAGCGACTAGACTTCAGCGGAGACTAGCGACTCAGCGACGAGACTTCAGCGACTAGACTTCAGCGCGACTTCAACGAGACTTAGACAGCGACTAGACTTCAGCGAGCGACTAGACTTCAGCGACGAGACTTCAGCGACTAGACTTCAGCGAGACTTGCGAGACTTCAGCGACTAGACTTCAGCGACTAGACTTCACGAGACTTCAGCGAGACTTCAGCGGCTAGACTGCAGCGACTAGACTTCAGCGACGAGACTTCAGCGGCTAGACTTCAGCGACTAGACTTCAGCGACGAGACTAGCGACTTCAGCGACTAGACTTCAGCGACTTCAGCGACAGACTTCAGCGACTAGACTTCAGACCGACTAGACTTCAGCGACTTCAGCGACTTCAGCGACTTCAGCGACGCTTCAGACGAGACTTAGACAGCGACTAGACTTCAGCGACTAGACAGCTAGACTTCAGCGACGAGACTTCAGCGACTAGACTTCAGCGACCGAGACTTCAGCACTTCGACGCTTTCAGCGACTAGACTCAGCGACTAGACTTCAGCGACTTCAGCGACGAGCGACTAGAGCGACTTTCAGCGACTAGACTTCAGCGACTAGACTTCAGCGACGAGACTTCAGACTTCAGCGACTTCAGACTTCAGCGACGAGACTTCAGCGACGAGACTTCAGCGACTTCAGCGACTAGACTTCAGCGACTAGACTTCAGCGACTCTTCAGCGACGAGACTTCAGCGACTAGACTTTTCAGCGACTAGACTTCAGCGAAAGACTTCAGACTTCAGCGACTAGACTTCAGCGACTAGACTTCAGACGAGACTTCAGCGACTCAGCTTTCAGCGACTAGACTTCAGCGACTAGACTTCAGCGACGACTTTCAGCGACTTCAGCGACTAGACTTCAGCGACTAGACTTCTTTCAGCGACGAGACTCAGCGACTAGACTTCAGCGACGAGACTTCAGCGCTAGAGACTTCAGCGACTAGACTTCAGACGACTAGACTTTCAGCGACCTTCAGCGACTAGACTTCAGCGACTTCAGCGACTAGACTTCAGCGACGAGACTTCCAGAGCGACTTCAGCGACTAGACTTCAGCGACTAGACTTCAGCGACTAGACTTCAGCGACTTAGCGACTAGACTCCAGCGACGAGACTTCAGCGACTAGACTTCAGCGACTAGACTTCAGCGAGACTGAGACTAGACTTCAGCGACTAACTAGAGACTTCAGCGACTAGACTTTCAGACTAGACTTCAGAGACTTTAGACAGCGACTAGACTTCAGCGACTAGACTTCAGCGAGACGCGACGAAGCGACTTTCAGCGGCTAGACTTCAGCGACGACTAGACTTCAGCGACGAGACTTCAGCCGACTTCAGACTTCACGACTAGACTCAGCGACTAGACTTCAGCGACGACGAGACTTCAG
>NW_020871815.1:88687-91187 GCF_003789085.1 Penaeus vannamei
GTTTCTATTAAGAGATGGAAGGAGCATGAATCGTAATGGAAAAAAACATGTGAATGAGTGTATAGCGCTTATACCTGTTGCAGATTCTCTGAATACTATGTATACCGTCCCCCATAGAATTAAATAAACAAAATTTAATGAATAATCAGCAACATCATTTACATAAAACACTGCTCAAACTTTACCTTCATTGGAAAGAGTGATACTAGTGCCCGAATGTATCATTTTGTCGTAATAGTTTTTAAAATATTTCCTCTGCAGTGAACTTAGTCCGAGCCCGTTGTCTCCCATTCTCTCGCGGACACTTGCTGGGCATCGTTCTCGCCTCCGCTCTTCGAAGCCAGACGACGCTGCCCAGGTGCCTGTGCCATGGCTCTCTCGTTCTCTGGATTTTCTTATCTGGCTTTTTTAACCTTTATTTAGACAGAAGCCAATGTCGTTATGGGCTGTCAGATAAAAGCAATTACATAGCGATCTTTGTATTTCTCTTTTGTTGACAGCTGCAAGAATCGACGTTAGTTTAATGGGCTTTTGATAGATTTTTATTAAAGTCAACATCTATTTTTTTTTTCTGTTCTTAGTTCCATTCGCATGGGCTTCACAAGAAATGTTTTTCTCCGAAACACTAGGATAACTCCAGCTCTTTAAGTATATATATATATATATAATATATATATTATATATATATATATATATATATATATAATATATTTAATAATATATTTATATTTTTTTTTTTTTTTTTTTTTTTTTTTTTTTTTTTTTTTTTTTTACCATTTGTTAATGTAGTTTATTCCTCATGATCATTAAACAGCATCTACTTACGACAGGCAACATCGGTTTGGAATTCCAAGATCGATGCCAGTCACGCACTCTAAAATCTACTTTTGGAATGACCAAATTGCAGTCGAGAGACACTGAGCGTCGAAAAGAAACAAACAAACATACACCGGGACGACTTTGAACGAAACACAGCATCTGTCTGTACACTTTCCTTGGCCGCGTTTGGAAATGGCTGAACTTCAGAACTGAAAGGGTTATAAGCTACATGAAATCCGTATCGGCATAAAATATTAGAAGTGGCATTTCCAAAGACTGACTCCGATCCACGCACCTCCATCCGTTTCGAACCCGTTTCGAATAAGCAGTTTCTCCACGACTTCATATCGAAAGTTTAATGATCATTCTGACGGAAAGTGTCCGGATACGATTCATATTTAAATTTCCGAGTGTGTGGAGACGTCGACTCGAAAGACAACTTGAGGATCGAAGCTGAAGTCAAAGCGTGAAGCAAGGAGGTTTGCCTGCCGTTCATTCAAGCAAATCTTTGTTTGATTACAGTAGTCCAGATGTGATTTCATATTCTTGTATTCTGCTTGTATTCTGTGACATGTATTGCCTTTCAGCCTAAGATTCTGAATTTCTGAAATCGGGTGCGCAGGTGAATGTTTGCAATAACGTGCAAAATCCTACAATTTGCTTGGGAAATGTGAAATCGTTGAATGATCGAATTCCTGTATTATTCCCTCGCCCCAAGAATATCAAATGAGCAGACAATATAATGAACATGATAAACAAATGTAAAATGAGAAAAGGAAGGTTATTATACCTATTGTATACATGCAAAGGAATCAACTGTATGATGTACAGACTAAAGGTTACTTGCATATGCGTTTCCTTGAATTCATGTGCATTCGGTAGACCATCCTCCTGTCTTTTTTTCAGGTAGAAGGTCTCTCCACTTCATCTTCAGAAGAGAAACATATTTTTCATCCTCTTCGATACATTAAGTTCCCTTTTGCTTTTCTTTCTTTTCTTTTTTCTTTCTTTTTTTCTTTCCTTTCATCTTCTTCTTCTCTATCTCTCCCTTCCCTGCACCGAATCGTCACGTCGTTATCTTCAACTTTTACGCTGAGATCTCTTCATCTTCAACTCAAGCTTTTCTTACTCCACGTTTGAAAGACACTGAGAGAACCGAGTATTTAGATAACTTCAGTGTCGGCTTTGTTGTTCGCCAGGCGTTACTCTAAACTTCATTCAACTTTTTACTCAAAGACACTAACCGAACTCTTTTACCTCGAAAAAAGATTTACGCTTGTTGCACTGCAGCGGTATACTTTTCATGTCTTATTCCGTTGGTTTATTCTTCTTGTCCCTTCAAAGGACATCGCTTCTAAAAGCCTTCCGTCCGCAGATATGTCTTTACCATTATTTATTTACTTCATATCAGAATCCTACTTTTATGCGATGCAAGCTTATTGACATTCTATTTAGCAAGGCGCTTAAATTTCCGAAAGCAGCCGTGCTAAAGCAAATCCAGCTCTTCGCGTCTGCACTCCAACCCTGGCTCTCACTGCTGGGTCACGCGCGGTCAACGGCTCTCGACCTTTTTCAGACTCGTCCCCCGGTCGTCGCGCGTCACAACCCACGTGATGATGCTGCTGCTGCCTGCTGCGCCGTGTGCTATTGACGGTGAGTGCGCCGCGTCTGACACACTTTC
>NW_020871815.1:96187-101187 GCF_003789085.1 Penaeus vannamei
GGAGCCTCATTGACTTTCCTTCTTCTCGTTAAAGAAGTTATCTCTTCCTAACTCACGTTTACGTCCAGGTCCGACCCGCTTGATAAGTATTTCGTGAGGCGCTCGAGGGAGCAGTAAGTTCTGGTCTCCTCTGCCGCGTCTCCCAATAACAAAATTACCGCCAGGAGGGAAAACAAAGCTATACATGCCTCCCGGGTGCTTTCGGAGAGTTCATATGCAAATGGCAAGAGCACCATAAGGTTTATTAATTAAAGAAGGAACGTAATGACGACGTGCGAGCGAGCGAATTGATAACAAGACTCTCAGAGCGGGCTGCAACTTGACTGCCGGCAGAGGACGTGACAGCACACATCTGCAGCCTTTCATATGCAAATTGAACGTATTGTGCGTCCGAGGGAGAAAAATAACGCCCGCAAAAAAAAAGGTGAAATGGGCAAAAATCAGGTGGAAATTACCATGTTCTGAATGTGGAAAATATCTTTAAATGCTAAGCAATTTCACGGCGCTGAAGATTATGTTTCCGGCGCTCTCGGCCCCGAACAGACACTCGGAGCCGCAAGGAATCCGCGCCGAGTTCGCAGAGAGAGTGACTGGGCGATTCGCGAGGGAGAGAGCGCAGAGAAAGGGGGAAGACGCGAACAGGTAAGAGAGAAACCGAAATGAAAAAAAGAAATGATGATAATGAGACTTGAAAACAAAAATGGAGAAGAGCACACGGCTTAAAAAAGCGAAAGCGAAAGGGATAGACAGACGGAATGAGAGAAAAATGACACGAGTGAGAAATTACATTGTTGCGTAAAGCTAAAAAGAAAAGCAAAAACAGCACGAAACGAATGCCTTTGGAAGCAGTATATTCGCGTTAAATAGCGATAGATAATTTGTCCTTATAAAGAGACACTGAGTGGACTAACGCAAAACGTATAACGGCGGAGAGACGGTAGACAAGCTGTGTGATCCAACGCATGGCTTCGCTGTATGATAACTTTGTACAGTATGCACAAAAATGTTACAATAAGGATAAATATGCAAACCCATATTTCTGTAATAAAGTCGAAAATCCTCGTAGGAAGCAAGGGAGTGAGATTTCGTGACGGACTCTTTTGATGAAAAGAAAATAGGGAAGGAAAAGGTAGACCGAGTGGAAAGTATTGCAGAATGACACGTTGCATTTCAATAAGATAATCGGAATTGCATAGAGAGAGAAAAATAGGTAAATAAAAGGTAACGGCCGCTGAAATTACAATTCCCTTGATGTACTGGCATGACCTGCAACGCTCGTAATTCAAACGTGACAAAGTAGTATGAATCAAATTCATGAATTTAATTGCGTGTGCGTGTGTGCTTTGAAAATCTAATCTGGAGTAATATGGATAATCCGTATTTCTAATTCGCCATTCACTAAATAAACAATAGTCATTCACACATCAATAATTTTGTCACCAATCTATATCACAGTGAAGAGTTTGTTTTTTTTTATTTAGGCTGACAACTACATCGAATTAATATATATTGTTTCCCGAGAAGGACGACGTGGAAACCCGGGACGAGTGCGTTGGCAACAGTGCGATACGACAGTGCAAAGCGCCCGACGACAGCAATTCAAGGCCAAACTTAACTATATTGTCTAAGTCTTTATATCTTGTTTGCAGTGTTTGCTGACTGTGTTTTGTCCTTTCTTTCACAGTGTTTGCTTGCATGCTTGTGAAAACATTTTAATAACCAGAGAAAAGCCGAAATATTCTTTTATTTTTGTTTGGCTGTCAACTGTATTCTTGTCTTAATGTTTCCGAAGTAATTAGGGCAAAATACCTGTATCGAATTTGTTACCAGATACCTCTTTAAAATGCCTGCGAGTCTTTGAACTGTTAATGATGTTTTATTTAATACATTTTGATACATCATATTCTGACAAGTCATACCGATTTCCTGCCCAGCCTTCGTAGTATAGACGACATGTCTGCACAAAGATGCCGAAAGAGTGAGGTGACGGTGCGGTCTTCTGGGAGAGCGGGTGCCGTTCCTTGGGCTGTATCCGTCTCCTGCTCCTTGTCACGGGTGAGGCTGTACTGTCATGCTGTGGAGATCATGCTGACTCTACCGTTATTCAGATTCAGTAATGAACGCATTCACCAATGACTGAAAAAAGGAGATAAAATCTGTTCAAATGATATCCATATCATACATATGACGTTTACCACATTAAATTCTCATTAAGAGAAGTAGGATGAAAAAAAAGCCATAATCGTACCTATTGCCTTTTGCCATAGCATACGAAATTGAATAAAAGGAAAGAGCAGCGCCAGGAAGCCTTTATTGTGCTACTCCCGCGCGCTGATTAAAACCTCTAATTACACGCGATTCTTTCCTTCCGTGAGCCGAGTCCTAGAACGGAAAATTGGCCTCCGGGAACGAACGCGGAAGGAGTGAAGGGAAAGTCGCAGTTCGCTTAACCGGCTTCCCTCCCCCCGTCACCGGAAGACACGCGTCAGGCGTCGACAAAAATAGCCAGTGATATCTGTGCAGACTCGTTCCTCGTTGATCACGATTTTCCCGGCGTAAACATGCAGAAATGAGTCGAGATTGTCCCGCTCTCGCGCCGGAGTTTTCATCACGTGTTCCTGGAATGAGATATTCGCGCCGCATTGTCCGTGGCCGTCGCAAACAGCCCATTGTATATTGAGTTGATGAATGTTCTCTATTCTTGGAATTCTTGACACGTCGTGGCGAAAATCTACATGAATAATTACCACACGTCAGAAATAGTGTTAATTAGGTTAGCGATGCTCTGACTTCTTTAAGCGAAGCGTGGATGGAAATTTTATCAATATTTTCAGGTTCACTTTATTTGTGGGATAAAATTCCTGCACTTGAATTCTACTTCAGGCAGGAATTAGTGTACTGGATTACTAACTCCGTCAAATATGAAAATAAGCAGATATTGTTCCATATTTGGCGAAATCAGTCTCATTTTTCGAAATAAGTGTCATTGTTCCTCTCCATTTCTGCCCGGTTTACCGCCTTTTAACCCGCCGCTGAAACACTAGACGCGAGAAAATATTTGCCGAGATTTAGCTCTGCCAACACTCCCGAAGGCGCCCGCCCGTGACCATTGTCTGTCTGATTCTTCACAAGTATTCGCAATCTTATCATGCAACTGCTGCATGGCGCTGCATCCCCGGCCGCATCGAGGGATTCGCCGTGTGGCAGAGTATGCAGACTATGCCCGACCCGAGGTGGCCAAGGCACGAACCCAGGCACGAGGACGACCTCTGCGAGGCTCCGGCCGCCCACTCTGCCCGCCTCAGGTGAAGCGACGCCGAAAGCCAGACGCCCGCAGCGCCCGCAGGTATGGCTGGGCGGGAGGACCAAGGGGAGCGGGAGGCCTCGGAGGCGCAGCTGCTGGAGGCGCGACGCCGCACGGCCGCTGCGGTGCTGCTATGACGCGGTTGCAGCTCGTAGCACTATAATATCATTATATCATTAATACTGCTATCATTATCATGGTTGTTATTATCATTAGCAATTGATACTCTTAATGTTATCATTACGATTATTTACTTATTACGTTATCCTTATGTGTTGGATTATCTATAGCACCGAAATCGATGTCTGTTTCCTCTCCGCCGCCGTCGGTCCGCGAGTGAGCGCAATGAATCCGTCTATTCTCGCAATCAATATGTTTGTTCCGTATGGTCTTTATTCTTCCAAAACTGAATGAGATATGACTCGCGCTGTCTCTCTAATCCGGACTGGACTCGGCGACTGACGGGAGCGAAACTTGGCTGACACTCCCATTCATCGCCTCTGACAGCCGGAAGCGCTTCCACGGGGATCTATCTGTCTGATTATTGAGTCGAGATTTACGGTTCGCTCAAACGCGCCGTTCCCGAGCGTTGTGAACGTCCGCCCGCGACAGATTCCTTGTCAAAAACGCTAATTGTAAGCAAACTTCCGCCTCGCCCTGACACGCCAAACACCATCGAAAAAATATCACATCAGTTGAATCGAGAATTACGGAAATGGAGGACAAACCCGGCGAAACACCGACGCAGATTCGCTCGGTTCGCGAGGACGATATTTCAAGCGATGGAATTCCTGTTGCCAAACACGGCAGGCGCGCGGGGGTGAGGGGGGGCGAGGGGCACGAGAGCAAAGCAGAGGCCCTCCCGAAGGAAAAAAGGAAGCAGCTAATCAGAGGCGCTCAGTGAATCAACCAGAATGGCTGACTTTCAGGCGGCGGTTTGAGTTGAGCGAATCCCAGGAGGAGCCATCTGGGCGAGCGGGATGCGGCCAGGTGGCGACGCGGCCAGAGGAACCGCCCGCGAGATGCGCTCCTGGCCGAAGTGACGGGAACCAGGGAGCGACAAAGAGAGAAGTGAGGCTGAGAGAGGAAACAGCGGAAAGAAGACAAGAGAATAAAAACGTGGAGCAAAAGAGAACAGCAAGAACAGTGAAGAAGAGAAAGAGAGAAATAACGAGTGCGGCGGCGGTTCGAGTCCGAGCGAGGCTTTAAAGATGAGGATGAAGCGACGAAGACGAACGAGAGAGCCGAAGGTGGGAAAGATATTGATTGCGAGAGCCTGCTGCTCCACATGCAGTACACCTATTAGGCAAAGACGACCTGGAAAGGGGAGGACCCGTTCCCCCGCCAAGGGATGCGCGGAGCCCGGACGGAGGGGACCGACCGCCCGCCTCAATACCCGCAAGAGACGCAATATACTTGATGCAGAAGAGTAATTGCAAAACTCCCGGAAGGGACGAGTTCGGCGGCGACTCCCACGCCCACACGTCCATGGCAAAGCCTCTTCTGCTCGCCACGGACGGAAGCGCGGGCGGATCGGCGAAGATGCAGGGGAAGCAGAGACGGCGAGGATGCGAGGGAAGCAGAGGTGGCGAGGATGAGAGAGACAGCGAGTCATATCTCATTCAGTTTTGGAAGAATAGATACCATACGGAACAAACATATTGATTGCGAGAATAGACGGATTCATTGCGCTCAC
>NW_020871815.1:108687-111187 GCF_003789085.1 Penaeus vannamei
AGAGAGAGAGAGAGAGAGAGAGAGAGAGAGAGAGATATAAAAGCCCAAGTGACAGAGTCGGAGAGATATCCGTGTGTGTGTGTGTGTGTGTGTGTGTGTGTGTGTGTGTGTGTGTGTGTGTGTGTGTGTGTGTGTGTGTGTGTGTGTGTGTGTGTGTGTGTGTGTGTGTGTGTGTGTGTGTGTGTGTAATATGCTATGGAAAACTAATTTTCCTAGTCAGATGCAAGTTATTTTTAGTGAATCGATGCTTTTTGCGAGCTTTTGTTTTAATTACTCTTACATAAGGCCTCATTTTGTAGACAAGAAATAGACATATGATTACTTTTTTATTATGAACCTTTATGGTCGCTGCGGTAAATGTCTTTAGTGTATTTCTAATAACAAATCACTAGTTTTTATTTTCGTATATTTCCTTTTCGTATATACTTGATCGAAACTCCCAAACTACATCATTTCACTGACGATATTCCAGAATAATTTACAAATTCCCGTTTTATAATGACAAGTATCTTTGCAGTCGCTTCCAAGAAACGGCAACGCAGGATATTGCGATTCGCGGGTCGGGGGAGGGAGGGGAGGGGGGGGGGGGAGGGGTAAGAGACAAAGGAAGGACAAAGGCGGACTTCGGCCCCCAGAGGACGCGGAGAAAGGTTCCTGAAAGACGGCCCTGTGAAGTGACCCTAGCCATTCTTTATGCAATCGGATACATGACCTTAGTTGTTTTTGTTTTTCTTTCTTTCTTTCTTCTTTTTCCTTTAGCTATGGTATGGACACGGGGGGGGGGGGGGGAAGGAGACGGAGAAAGCCGTGAGAGGTTAAGTGCGTTTAGCATCAACTGGCTTTTCTTGGGGAAATGTGTTTACCAATTCGAGTCGTAAGGAGAGGCCCATGCAATGCTGGGGACATTATTCCATTATAACTTGGAAACAGACTGGATTACCGATCAAATAATTTATTTTAATTAATTTCTGCTTCTTCAAGTGAAAGAGCTGGTAAATTATATTTGCTGCATGTTGGTGTCCATTGGCAGGAACGGTCTCGGAAAACTAACATGTACTGGTTTCTGGAAGCCATGAGGCACGGGAGTTAACTCATTTCATACTCATTTCCCAAATATACAATGACATCAAAAGTTAAGGGAATGCACCGTGAAGCTGCAGCCGATTTTGGTCTGGTGTACAGTGTTTTTTTTCTTCTTTCTTTCTTTCTTTCTTTCTTTCTTTTTTCTTTTTTTTTTTTTTTTTTTTTTTTTTTTTTTTTTTTTTGCTACCCAAGTTTATCAGGTAGCCACCCAGTATTTGTAGTTAGTGTAGTGTGTCTTATTAGTCTAATACGGGCAACAAGGTCTCTGGTGATTGTCCAACAGGAACAATGTCGCTTTCTGATTAGCTGTTTTGGCAATTTAGGGTTCTAGTTTAACCCGAATAACAATCGGGGTAAATTTATGCAAAATGTAGCAACATCGCTTTCTTTTTCCTTTGGCCTCTCATGTTCATAAGTATATCGTACTTCTTGTCACCAACGTTACTAATGTTTATGTATGTGTATAGTGTGTGAGTGTGTGTGAGTGTGTGTGTGTGTGTGTGTGTGTGTGCGTGTGTGTGTGTGTGTGCGTGCGTGCGTGTGTGTGTGTGTGTGTGTGTGTGTGTGTGTGTGTGTGTGTGTGTGTGTGTGTGTGTGTGTGTGTGTGTGTGTGTGTGTGCGTGTGTGCGTGCGTGTGCGTGTGTGTGTGTGTGTGTGTGTGTGTGTGTGTGTGTGTGTGTGTGTGTGTGTGTGTGTGTGTGAGTGTGTGTGTGTGTGTGTGTGTGTGTGTGTGTGTGTGTGTGTGTGTGTGTGTGTGTGTGTGTGTGTGTGAGTGTGTGAGTGTGAGTGTGTGTGTGTGTGTGTGTGGTGTGTGTGTGTGTGTGTGTGTGTGCGTGCGTGCGTGCGTGCGTGCGTGCGTGCGTGTGTGGTGTGTGTGTGTGTGTGTGTGTGGTGTAGTGTGTGTTGTTGTGTGTGTTTGTGTGTGTGCATGTCTGTGTGTTTGTGTGTGTGTACGTGTGTGTGTGTGTGTGTGTGTGTGTGTGTGTGTGTGTGGGTGTGTGTGCATGTCTGTGTGTGTGTGTGTGTGTGTGTGTGTGTATGTGTGTGTGTGTGTGTGTGTCATGTTGTGTGTTGTGTGTGTGTACGTGTGTGTGTGTGTGTGTGTGGTGTGTGTGTGTGTGTGTGTGTGTGTGTGTGTGTGTGTGTGTGTGTTGCATGTCTGTGTGTTTGTCTGTGTGTACGTGTGTGTGTGTGTGTGTGTGTGTGTGTGTGTGTGTGTGTGTGTGTGTGTGTGTGTGGTGTGTGTGTGTGTGTGTGTGTGTGTGTGTGTGTGTGTGTGTCTGTGTGTTTGTGTGTGTGTTGTGTGTTGTGTGTGTGTGTGTGTGTGTGTGTGTGTGTGTGTGTGTGTATGTGTGTGTGTGTATATGTCCGTGTGTGTGTGCTAGATAGGTAGTTAACGCGTCGAAACATGTCGGAA
>NW_020871815.1:116187-121187 GCF_003789085.1 Penaeus vannamei
CATCAACGGCGACTCCTGAAAACAGCGACGCTCCAAAGCGGTAAATTTGAAAATCAATGCCGGAAATCTGAAGGAACCGGATTATCGATTGCCGGATTTTTTAATGTTAACCTGTGTATATAGATATATGTATGTGTTTGTGTGAACAATTGACACCAAATTGCAAGAATGCATTACACTCTTACCAACAGATTGCCGTATTACCTGCAACACCTGGCGTCCGTATGCTTATGGCTGTTTATCCAAGACAGGAGACCGATTCTTTTAGAGAGCAGTCAATTTCTTTCAAGCAAGGAAGGGACCATAAATACTTAACTGAGACGTGCTTGTCCTTTTTCTCACTTAAATGCGATGAGCAAATGGGTGAATGTCTAATCACAAATTTCTGACAGGATGTCTTGCTGGTTCTGTGGAATGCCTCATCCAAGATGCAATTGGATTCTCGCAAAAGTCAGGCATGACACCGAGCGCGGTTCCAGCATAATTTGTCGCGGAAGATTCCAAGAATATTCCTCTGACTTAAGCCGCCTGGACTTTTTTCCCGCGGGGACATGCGGCGCCTTATTGGTGAGATCACGTTTAATCCAATAAGAAGATGAAGTAATGAACTAGAACTAGGTAAGGTTCACAATATATGGTTTACTTGTTCCCTTACAGTTAAAGATATGCGAGAGGCCTAGAAACAGGGGGAAAAAACATAATCTATTGCTTGTTAATGATTAGACAAAATGGTCGACGAGGTAAAAGAGAAAAATGGAGGGTAGGTAAATATAGTTTACGTACGACCAGCAGGGAAGGGCTTACACGTGCTGCGTAGCCCAGAGTTCGTAGAGGCTTGCTCTGTGTAAATGTATAATGCTCCTGTGCGTTCATTTTGTAAATGGGTTAAAGCATACGACACGTTTCAGTTTCGTGAATGCTTTCTTTCTTTACACAGAAAACTCAAAACTCGCGTCGCCACGTACGGCATAGACTGTGTGCGTTAAATATTTAATTCGCATCTCTGGGGAAGGACACTCCGGCCTCCCTCGCAGCTGCAGCGCTCGGGTGAGTCTCTCTGTGTAGAAAAGGCATGAATGAGAAGGAATATCTTCACCACACAAGAGGTGTTCTTCATCGGTTTCGAGTGTATCTTTGTCAGAAGAGAGATTCGAATATATCTTGTCACGAAGATGTATTCGAAACCGGTCAACTGCATCGCTTGTATTGTGAAGATATTCATTCTCATTCATGTCTTTCTACGTTTGTCAACACGAATACGGTTCATTAGTCTTTCTGTGTTGTGTTTGCAAACAAAGATCTCTCTTGCCTTTGCTTTTCTCGGCTATGTTGTGTTATTAATACTGTTCTGACTACAACTACCACAAAAATTGTAGATGATTATGATGTTAGAGATAATGTTTATCTTATGATTACCATTATTATTGTTGTTGTTATTACCATTACTATGGTTATTAGTATCATTACTACTATTATCATTATTGCTATCATTATTATTGCTGTTGTTGTTGCTGTTATTACTATTATTTATGTTTTTTTATGTTTTTTTTTATTATGATAATGACGATAATAATGATAGTAATGATGATAATTATACTAGTGATGATAATGTTTATGATAATGATAATTATGAGAAAAGTAACAAGAACAATAACAGTGATAATATGATGATTATGATAAAGGTAATGATAATGAAGATAATATGATAGTAACAATACAAAATATAGTAATAATGATACTACTAATAACAATAATAACGATGATGATAATAGCAATGGAGACAATGGCAATACAATTACAATAACAATAATTATAATATTGATAAGAATACTGATAATAATAATGATTGATGATAATGAAAGTGAAAATGATATTGATATGATGATAAAAATAGAAAATTATAATGATGATAATAATGATAATAAAACAAGAAAATACAATAATGACGATGATAATAATAATAATAATGATGACAATAATAGTGATAATAATAGTAATAATGATGATGATAATATGATATAATGATAAATAATAATAACAATAATAATAATAATAACACTCTGATATAATCGAAACCGGTCAATTGCATCTCTTGCAATGTGAAGACATTCGTTCTCATTCATATCTTTCTACATTTGTCAACATGAATACGGTTCGTGTCCACAGACGTACGAACAAACACGGGAGGTGATTTGCATAGCAGTAGTTACTTACTTTCTAGTTGCAGATACGATAATTCACCGATAATTATTATCATTATTATTGTTGTTATCATTGTTATTGTTATTTTTATTATTATCATTATTTCAATACTATTTCTATAGTTACTGTTATTTTCATTATTATTATTAGAATTGTCGTTATAGTGGCATTACTAATGTTATCATTGATATTATTATTTTTATCATTTTTACTATTATTGATATCTTTTATTTTCATTATTATTACTATTACCATTTGCATTATTTTTGCGATTATTAGCATTATCATTATTTTTGTTATTCTTATTATTGCCATCATTGTTATCATTATTGTTTATTATCATTATTATTACTACTATTACTTTACTTACAATATTCATTAGTATTACTATTATTAGTATTATGGATATTATTATCGTTCTCGTTACCATTAATATCATTATTACTGTTATCATCACCATGATTTTAATTATCTATATTATAATCGATATCATCATTATCATTATTATTGTTATTGCTATCATTGTCATTACATTACTTATGTTATCATTTTCATTATTATCATTATCATTATTATTACTGCTTATATCATCATTATTGTTATTATTATCATTATTTTATCATTGTCATCATTACCATTATTATCATTACTATCATTTTATTATCATTACTTATTATTATTGTTATTATTATCATTATTTTATCATTGTCATCATTACCATTATTATCATTATTGTTGTTGTTACTACTATCATCATTGCCATTATTGTTATGATTATTGTTGTTTTATTGTTATCACTAATAATCTTATTTTTCATTTGTCATTAACATTATATACAGTATGTCTGTTAACAATGATATCATTATCACAATTAGCATACTAAACACTGATGGAGATGAATATAATCCTATCATCATTACCATTCGTTAACAAGACGGCAAACGTTTTCGCGTGACCTGACCCCCACGCGAGAGGTCAGCGCGAGGGACCGGCGGCGAAGCGCTCCTCCCTCCGGTGCGCCTTTATCCGGATGGTTCTCGTCCGTGAAGAGGTTTACGGTTCTCGGGGCACTCTCCTCGTGGCACTTTCCTCGTGGCACTCTCCTCGTGGCACTCTCCTCGTGGCACTTTCCTCGTGGCACTCTCCTCGTGGCACTTCTCGTGGCTCCTCGTGGCACTCTTCGTGGGGGTGGCACTCTCCTCGGGCACTCTCCTCGTGGCACTCTCCACTCTCCTCGGGGCACTTTCCTCGTGGCACTCTCCTCGTGGCACTCTCCTCGTGGCACTCTCCTCGTGGCACTCTCCTCGTGGCACTCTCCTCGCCTCTAGCGGTCGGATCCGGAGAAGATCTCCCTAATGCCAGCCGGCCAAGAACTGATGTTGACCGCTGACTCGAGAAGCGTCGTCGAGAGTCATTCAAAACCGGTGACTTTTGACTATTTTCGGACCGACCGACAGACGTCTAATCACGCGTACACGAACCCGGTCGTACTAACATTACAAGCAGGATTCCGAGAAAAATGTTAAGAAGCCGGAGTTGCTGGTGGCCGGTTAAGACATGCCACGTGACTCGATTCGATGGGGGCCGATCGCAGCGCCGCTCTCCAGGGAACGGCGATCACTCCCTGCGCTTCTTGCTCGGCGTCGAGGGTGATTTAGGTCTCGGATTACCTTTTGGTCAATAGATTGTTGTTATGCTCTGCTGTGCTGGTTTCGTCGCAGTAAGAGAGAGAGACAGAGTAAGAGAGAGAGAGAAAGAGAGAAAGAGAGAGAGAGAGTAGAGAAGAGAAAGAAAGAAAGAGGGAGAGAACGACGCCCAGGGAAGGTCCATCACCGAAGACAAATGCATTCGCAACCAGACAAGGCCGATTTCAAGGGATTCGGACGACAGCACCAGAATCACCTGTAGCGGTCCACTGGGCGGCGCCTCATTCCAGGAGTAGCCGCTGAAGGGAGTAGATGCGGCTGACACTGAACTTTGGAGGCTAACCGTTACCTGAGGTGGGAATATATGATACACGCACGCACATATGCATATGTGTGCTTATATATGCGTGTGGTTATTTGGTTATGTGTGTTTATGTATTTGTGTGTGTGGTTATGTGTATATATACATGGGTGTGTAGTTATATGTGTAAATAAAGAAAATATATAATATATGTACATATATATATATATATATATATATATATATATATATATATTATATATATTATATATATATATATATATATGCTGTGTGCGTGTATTCCATTTTCAATTTTGATGATGGGATGCAGGAGGATTTCGAAACTTTCATTTACTTAATTAAATATAGTGTGCATTGTGGGATTTTCTACCACTAGCGTTTTTTTTCTATTCATATATGTATACATATATATTTTTATATATAAAGTTGAAGTACATACACACATATATAATATATAATATATTATATATATATATATATGTATATATATATATATATATATATATATATATAATATATATATATATATATATGTGTGTGTGTGGTGTGTGTGTGTGTGTGTGTGTGTTGAATTCAAATCCCACCGATGACACCAGTATCGTTTTATTTTATTTATTTTTTTCATTTATAAAGCAATTTCCGGGTAAACCAAGACCATGAATATCCAGCAATTTACACACCTGCTTTCGGAGCAAAGCAACGGCCCCGTCTTACAGGATGTAATGAGATAACTGCTTACCTCTTTCCTCCATTGAAATGAGAACGTTCAGACAAATCAACCGTTTTTAGATATTCATCATTTATTCTATTATAACACTAAATATCCGCTC
>NW_020871815.1:126187-128687 GCF_003789085.1 Penaeus vannamei
AATACCCAGGAAATCCTTGTCAATCGATGGTTGATTATTTTCAAAGACCAAAAGAGTATTTAAAGAGATCTAAGAGGAGGAGTTAACCCCCAAATGTTTTATTTAGTTTTATACTACCGTCGTTAAGTTGCTTCCGAACAGCCCCGCCCTGCCTTTACGCGCTTCCGTTTACAGGCCATTCGCCGCGGGAGGAACACCTGTCTCAACTGCACAGGAGTTCGCCCAGAGCTGCGCGTTTACGTGGCGCTGAGGTGGCGTGCAGAACGTCGAGACCGAGAGAATAGAAGATCTCAGTTGCAATAATGAAAGCTGTAAGATCGGATCAGAACGTTTGGCTTACGAGAGAGTAGAAGTTTCTCGAGAGAGTAGAAATCTCAAAGCAATAATGAAAGCTGTAAGAGCTTTTTGGTTTACGATGTATGAATAAGCTTCAGTTATCTGATTTAATTTATCTGTATTGCTTCATTCTTTGCCGAGATAATGAACATCTATTGTGAGCTGCGTTTCCTATTAGGTACGACACGGGCGGTGTGCGTTGACGAGAAGAGAGGGAGAGAGGGAGGAGAGAGAGAGAGAGAGAGAGAGAGAGAGAGAGAGAGAGAGAGAGAGAAAGAGAGAGAGAGAGAGGAAAGACAGAGAGAAGAGAGAGAGAGAGAGAGAGAGAGAGGAGAAGAGAGAGAGGGAGATGAGAGAGAGAGAGAAGAGAGAGAGAGAGAGGGAGAAGATGAAAGAGGAGAGAAGAGAGAAGGCAGAGAGAAAGAAAGAGAACGAGAGAGAGAAAGGAGAAGTGACCGGACAGACAAGAGACAGAGGCAGAGAAAGAGACAGAGACAGAAAGAGACCAGGGACAGAAAAGACAAGAGACAGAGGCAGAGAAGAGACAGAGAAAAAAAAGATAGACAGAGACAGGAAAGAGAGAAAGAAAGAGAACGAGAGACCAGAGAGAGAGACAGAAGGACAGAGACAGAGAAAGAGAAGAGACAGAGAAAGAAAAGAGACCAGAGGAAAAGAGAACGAGACAGAGAAGAAAGAAAGAGACAGAGACAGAGAAAGAGAAAGAAAAGACAGAGACAGAGAAAGAAAAGAAAGAGACAGGAGACAGAGGAAAGAAAGAAAAGAGACAAGAGACAACGGAAAGAAAGAGACAGAAGAAAAGAAAGATGGAAAGAAATGAGACAGAAAAAGAAAGAGACACGAGACAGAGGTGGGAAAGGAGGGGAGACAGAGAGACAGAAGAAAAGAAAGGAAAAGAGGACAGAGAAAGAATTAAGCAGAAAGAAGAGACAGAAGAGAAGAGAAAGTAGTAAAAGAGACCCAGTACCCAAGACAGGAGAGAAGAGGAAAGAAAAGGGACAGAGCCAGAGAGGGAGGGAAAAAAAAGGAGACAAGAGAAGGGGAAAAAGAGAAGGAGAAAAGGAGGAAAAAAGAAGAAAGGATACATGAGCCAGAGAGAAAGAAAAGAGACAGCCAAGACGAAGAGAAAAGAAGAAAGAGACATAGCCACGAGAAAAGAAAGAAAGAGAAAAGAGGAAAGAGAGAGACAGAGAGAGAAAGAAAGAAAGAGACAGAGAGAGCAACGTGCACGAATATGCATTTTCTTTCAGAAGCAGTTAATTAAGGAGGCAGAAATACTGAAGCAAGTGGGTGAGCACAGCGCCACCGGCGTGGAAAAGCCTGCCTTGTTCTCGCTCTTATGACCTTGGCCTGAGGATCTATCTTGTGCCGAAGAAAATTAAATACGCTTTTCCTCTTTCCCTTTCTCTTTCCTCCTTTCTTTTACGACATGGAGTTTATCTCGACGCATTCTTTCGCAGGGAAGGAAAAATGATAGAACCAAGTCATTGTTTTAGCCCACAGAAGCCATGAGGTCAGGCGTGGGTTGGATTAGAAACCAGTAAACACATAAGTAAACAATTGTGAATAGAATAAACAAACAAAAATGTATAAACCCTGCATAGCTTCCCGGCCAGAAGTAATAGACAAACATGGAATTCACAACACGGACCTGCCCCCTTCCCTGCCTGTGAGACCCGACGGCTGCTCCTGGCTCGCCTGCGCAGCCACCGAAAATCCCTTTTCGCTCCGCTTTTGTGTCTGACGCATCCTTCAGCCATTTCTAAGCCTTATTTTATGAAGCAATGATACGCGAGACAAACTAAATGATATAGAATATTTATACAGTCATGCACAAAGGAGACAACGAGCGTTTTTTTAAGCGCGTGTCTCCTCTTCGCTGTTGTTGAAAAGACAGATTAATGTTTTGAGCCAATCAGGGTACAGGGGGAAGAGAAATGGAGAGCAGGCGGTGGCTCTGGCTGCAAGAAAGTGTCATGCCGACGCAATTCTTTTCGAGGAAAATATTCGCACTGTTTCCAGCTTCCTCCGCTCAGAGAGCAGGATGGATGAGAGCCGCAATGAGGCACGGACGGTATTTCACGTAAGTACTAAGCGTAAATATCTTTCGCTTAGAGATATGTGAGGTAATGAAATCCCTCGTTGT
>NW_020871815.1:149908-159908 GCF_003789085.1 Penaeus vannamei
TGATCACACACAGGATTCACACAGGATTCGTTGACCGGTTTTTGAAAGTCAATGAAATATATGCATAGGTGTTCATGAGCTCCACCCACGAATCTTGATATAATTGCATGTTTGTGGACTGCAATTATATCAAGTTTCGTGGGTGGAGCTCACGAACACCCGTTGAGTCGAAACGCTGCCTCGTTCGAACAGGCTTTACACAGGATTCGTTGACCGTTTTTGAAAGACAATGAAATATATGCATGGGTGTTCATGAGCTCCACACACGAAACGTGATATAAATACATGTTTGTGGACTGCAATTATATCGTTTCGTGGGTGGAGCTCACGAACACCCGTTGAGTCGAAACGCTGCCTCGTTCGAACAGGCGAGGCTTCTCACACTCCAAGCGTCCCGGGCCAATAAGGTTTCTTTAAACGTATTAATGATCACTGTGGCAATTAAGTCCTGAATGGATTACGCCAATGCCACATAACGTGCTAGAATCATGGGTTATATCTTCATTATACTTATAACTATTCTACTGCTCTTTCATGATTTAAATGCTTGATTTTCCACATAACTTCTATATCATTATCCTGTTAAAATTATTTATTATTTATGTAATGATGGTAATGATGACTGTCATACTGATAATGATAATGGTAAAAGATATTACAATGCAAACTGGTTCAAGAATGATATAATACTCACCCTTATATATTGATAATAGGAACAGTGATAATAATGATGATAATGATAGTAAGAGAGATGTACTCCCTCCCCATGTGAGGTATTCTTCTTTCCCTCTCTTACTCTCCCCTTTCTACCTTTCCCCTCCCTTTTCCTTTCCCTTTCCTCTCCCACCTTTCCTTTTCCAGCTCTGCCAGCCCCACTTACTCCCATTTTTTATAAGGCATTCTTCTCTCCTCTCTTTTTTCCGCTTTCTACCTTGCCTCCTTTTCCTTTCCCTTCCCCTCTCCCACCTTTCCTTTTTCCACTCTGCCTCCCCCCCCCCCACTCACTCCCAAATCTTCCCTAAATCCACTCCTCCCCTTCCACTTCCAGCCCGACATCTGGCTCCACCCACTTCCCTCCTCTTCCTCATTAAACTCCCAACCTCCTTTACTCCCGCCCCTTCCCCCTCATTTCTCCCTTCCTCCCCTTCGTCTCTTCGCCTCTCCCCTTCCCCTTCCTTTTCCCTTCCTCCCTTCGTCCTTCGCTCCCCCTTTCTCCTTCCTTTCTCCCTTCCCCCCTTCGTCCATTCGCCCTTCCCCAATTCCTTTCTCTTCGACCTTCCTGCTTAGCCTCCCCCTCGAATATTCGTGTAAATAATAAATGTGCATAAAATGACGCTATTTCAGTGCTGTGTACTTGCCTCGAAGAAGAAGAATAGTAATAAGGATAATAATAATTAATTGGAATATGATTCCAGGCGCAAAATCATTCTACATAAAAAAAAAAAAAAACCGCACCCAAGTAGAATATGACGTAAGTGCAAGGTGCGAATTGAGGGATGAATCACAAGCAGAATTATAATGTCAGTATTTTGGCGCTCGCATTTTAATAGCTAAATCAATGTTTAGATTCTGATTCTCGTTCTCATTCTGCCAAGATATCTAAGGGAGTAAACAACGAGGAGAAACCCAGTGCTGGAGTCTTCAAGGTAGTTCGTCACTGCCTTCAGCAACTCCTCTGGCAACTCCTGCAACAGCCCTGGCCTTTTGTCCGTCCCTCGGATTGCATCTGCAATGTGTATAAGGGACCCTGCTGTACGAGTAACAGCCTGTCTTCCATATCAGTCTTACCCAGGCCTGCACACTGGAAAGGACACCCTAGTCCACTGCAAGGCAACGACACAACACGAGAAATGACAGTTATCAGTTTTATGCATTAGTGTTGATGAGCGAAGAGCCGTTGAGGGAGAAATAGTTTCAGCGCCAAAGATAAAACTCACGACTCTTCAAGGCGCTGATACATGACCACTTGGAACCAGCGTATGAATATGCAATATTCACATTTATGATACATTCTGATATACATACAAGTACATACATATATATATATTATATATATATTTATATATATATATATATATATAATATATATATATATATATATATATATATTATATATATATATATATATATAATATATATATATATATATATATATATATATATATATATATATATATATACATATATATATATATATATATATAATATAATATATATATATTATATATTACTATGTATATGTCAACATTATCACTACTATTACTATTACTATAATTACCTCAATCAAGGTGGTTATGCTTTTAGAAGAGTTGGTTAGTTTGTACGTTAGTGACACTATTGCCGTGGCGGAGTTATGCGCGCTCTGACTGCTTCTAGTTATTAATTATTATCAGTATTATTTATCATTATCATTATTATTACTATTTGTAGTAGTAGTAGTAATTAGAATTATTGGCAACCCGATTAATATGAAGATTATGATTCCACTTGACCGTACCAATAGTTTGCATGTTCTCTCTGTCTGTCTTCTGCTTTCACTGGACTTGTTTCCTTGTCGAAAGAAATCTATGATGATGTTATCAATGTGAAAGATTATGATTATTACTGTCATGATGTGACGATGAGGATTAGGATGGCGACCATTTGCCTGCGAGAATGTGAACCTGGTTCGCTTTGCAGGAAGGCAGACAACCCCCCTTCTCAGGTGTCCATTAATTCGGTTTTTTTTTTTCGGATTTTGTTTTGCTGTTAGTAGCGAGGTTCTGTATGTTATTGAGACTAATTTTGGGCGTATTGACGATTCTCCCATTCTCTGCAATCTCGTTCACTAATCAGGTATCGATCCTGCGTTCGAATGAACTCCGACTCTTCTTACTATTTCGCAACTGGGTGTGGCCAAAGTTCTTTCAACATTTCTCTGTTATATTTGATACGCCGGCTTATTCGTTCTCCCTGGTGGAGCGATACCCGTTTGCCCTGACTGGTATGACTGATGACTTAAAAATTAATAATGCGAGAATCTTTTATAATTGTTATGCATTGAATGGTGTTGTATATATTTATTTACTTCGGCTTATTCATGCTTTGGCTTCCTTCGGGATAACACTTTGGGTGGTCTCTTTTTGAGATTTGTTACTATTAGGCTGTGTCTTTCTCACGTCTAGGATATAGAGAGCTTATGAAGCTTCAGTGTAGTTGCTAGTAGCAGATGAGGAAGGAGGATGAATGCGTTAGTGTAGGGCAGAGCCAGCAGGGAGGTAGCAGATTGCAAACGTTGATAGAGCGTACCCTGCTCCTTGTAGGCGCGGTTTGCAGTAAGAGAGAGAGCGTGAAGTATAAGTAGTTAGCGTCATCAGTAGGAGACTAAGCAAAGCACGCCAAAGAGACACAGGCGATGGATTCTGACCAACGTGACTCGGAGGGCATATGCGCCCCCCCCAGCCCCCCCCACACCCACCCACCGCCTAAGCAAGAGAGACAGGTAAGAAGACCAATCTCTCTTCTCTCCTGGATACTAACAGCAGGAGACAGGACGGGGGCAGCCGAACGACGAGGCGTAGGCAGAGTCAGCCCAATTCTGACACCATTGGTCTTGTGCAGAGATCCACAGCGCATCCTCCGCTGGACTCAGCTTGACATGAACGCACTGGTATGATATTCCACGTTGCTCTGTTCGTTCCGAACGTTCTCCCTATCCGGCTCTCAATCATTTGAGCAACACATTCTAGCTGCTTGTACGCTCTGTCATCCAGGCAGACCATCTCCATTTAACAGCAGTAGTTATTGATGCTCGGCGCGGGTTATACGCCCTTGTTCGAGGCGCTCGCATTACCAAGCATAGTTACGAGCGTCCACGGCCTCCCTGATCAAAACGCTCCCGGGACGAGACGCCTCAAAACTTAATCGTCCCTATAAACTTCGACCTGGCCTCGGGCGACGCGAACGGAAACTTCCCAATTCTCGGAACGCAGAAACAAAACTTCGAAAATAAAAACATGTGATGTCATTATTCCTTTTTCTTCCAGACTTCCCTTACGCTCTCCTTCCCCCCTCTCTTATCTTTTCTTCCTAGTAATATCACTTTTCTCTTATCCGTACTTATCACCTTTCAGCACTCTCTTTCTGCCTCACGACTCATCAAGAACGTGATTGGGTGGGTGGAATAATCGTATGCCGCTGATATCCGACGTGCCCTGTATTATATGATTATAGCATAGAAGAAAAATTAGAAATGGTTAATCCAGAGGGACCGGCAATCGAGGATTGATGACTATCGCTCCTCTCACCACTCTATCTCACTCATCTTTACTCTAAAAATACCATTTATGAATTGGGTGATAAATAAATAGTGAACATTCTCTAATTAGATTTGCATAAATATATTCGGGTTTTACATGCTGCTGTAGCTCACGCACACTTTTTTTTTCATTATATTTAATGCTGTCATTATCTACACTTTTTTATCCTTTACTCTGGTCTTTATCTCTATCTTCTATTCCTGCCGATGTCGGTGTTCGACATGTTGTGAGATCAGAATAGTGAGCGACTAAGTCAATTGTCCTTTGACCTAGGATGTCCTTGGAATTTTTTTTCATCATGGAAATCAAAGCTTTTTTATTTCACTAATACTCTATACACTAATCTTATATTCGTATCTATTCTAATATCTTATCGTATTTATACATATTTATATTCTACTCGTACTTTATCTATTATATGCGTACTTATCATTAGATTATTAGTTATCACTATATTATTATATGTATTTATATATGGTATTATAATTAGTCACATATTATTTTATATCTTTATAATATATTATTATATTTATCTATAATTTAGTTATATATTTAGTTATATATTTTATAATTTAATCTATATATATATTATTGCAGAGTTAGAAGAAATAAGAAAATGGGATAATTATTTGGAAAGGGATAAGGAAGGTGTAGGGAAATAAATAAAGAATATAAAATAAAGTAATCGAGGGTCACTTGGCTTTTGAGTATAGAGAATTGTAATGAATGCACGAGAATGAATGAGATGTAGGATCATCGATGAGAAGAGCAGTAGAGAGCAGAGTATAGAGAGGAAAGTAGCAGAAGAGTAATAGAGCAGAGGGAGATATGAAGAATGAGTAATAATTCAATCTACATTATTTATATTTCTTATTTCAATGTTATATATTATTATTATTAACAATGGTTTTTTATTATTAAATATTATTATTTATTATTATTATCATTGTGGGTATTATTTTATTATTTTTATATTTAATCTATAATCTATATATAACTAATGTTAATATCTAATTATTTTATTTATAGTAGTTTATTTATAGTAATTATAATTATATTATATCTAATATTATATACATTACATCCAATTACTCATAATTTTATATATATTAACAATAGTAGGTTAGTATGATATCATTATATCTAATGTATACATAGTATCCTTTACGATAAATTCATCAATCTATATATACATTATTATCATTTATATATTACTAATTTATAATTATATTAATATTACATATAGTTATGGATTAATCAAATATACAAGCCAATTATCAAAGGAGCATGGTAGGTGAGGAATGGGCTAAATGCACAACTTGTCGAATGCCATCCACAGCATATTATCTTATTGGTAGAGTTTTTTTTAATGAATTCTCGGACGGCGACTTAGAGAGAGATTGTGTATGTTCATGGTGCTTTATTTCGAGAATTTAAGGGTTGTCAATAACCGATATGAAGTATTTGCTGGCCAGGTCTTCATACAGAGCCTAAAGGTATCATTAGAAGATGCAATGGACACGTAGCATTCAGGCTAATAGACACGGCGCAACTAGCAAAGATGAGATTTGGTCAAAGAGGTGATGCAAGGACTCGATGTTTTGAAAGTGAACGTAGCAGAAGAAAGGATAAAGGAGTGAAATAACACTAGACAAAAGAAAAGGATGAAGGGAGAAGTATAGCCGGGAGATTTAGTGGGCGGCGCGGATCGAGAGAGACGGAGAGTGGGTGCACATTTTCCGGTTTTTGGATGAGAACGGGGAGGAGAAGGTATGAACTGTACAATGTATAAGTCGAGGAGCGAGCGTACGGGGAGAGACGCGAAATGCACCTCAAAGGAGCGCAGGATGTGGGAGCGAGGTCAGTGTAGAGACGACGCCGAGGGAATGCATCTGTTGAGATGGTAATGTTCACGTAGTGAGAGAGGATCCGCATATGTAGGGTGTTATCACTCTGTGTGTTACGTGATAGATGGATAGGCGTAGTGGAGTGAGTGAGTGCGTGGGATTGTGCGATGGATTGCGTGATCGCTTGCTGAATGAGAATGCGGATGGCGGGTCGAGGAGATGTAGGGCGTGGTGTGGTGGACTGGAGTATGTCGCACTGCTTGCTGATGGGGTAGGTTCTGGAGTGAGGGTATGGAATACGATTGTTGTCTTATCCGGGGGTTTGTGTGTTGCTTGGATGGGCTCATGTGGTTATGTGAGAGGTTTGGGGGGGACAGCGGCGGGCGGGCTGTATTATATCGAGTTTCTTTACAGAAAGGCTGAGCTATTAAGGGATGCGCTCGGTGAATTGCGACGCAGGGATCTGGAAGAAAAACTCACTTTCTTGAACACCAATACAAAGGGTGTACACAGGGTGTTAAAATAATTTGGTTTGAATATTTCAGATCAAACTAGGGATTTAGGGTGCTTAAAACACTCGTTGAATAGGTTGCAAAAGTGTAAACAAGTCGTCTTAAAATGTTGAAATACCTCAAAGGGATAAACACTCATCGTGTATTAAAAATGTTGAATCATCAAAGAGGAAACGTTGTTAAACATAGTTCAAATCACAAAGGGAAACGTGTTAAAATCACAACTGTTAGAATCCAATTACACAAGTGGAAACAGTGTTAAAAATTGTTTGAACATTCATTTCAATCAATGGGACATTCGATAGATAAAAATGTTTGAATAATCACTCTATCATAAGTTGGAACACGTGATAATATTGTTCTGGAAAAATACGATATGAGGATAAAACGTGTTTAAAATCAATGTTTGAAAAATCAGAATAGGAAGGTTTATCTAGTAATAGACTGTGTTAACATAAATGATCTTCTGCATTCCACACAAGGTGAATAACTGTGGTTTATATATAAAATTTAAATTGTCTCTTGTAAATATACAAAGGTGTAATCGTGTTAATAATTGTTGCATCATATATTCCACATTATTATTGTAGGAAACGTGTTAAAAATGTTGAATTCACAAAGGGAAAGCTGGGTCGGGGAGTTTTTCTAAAAAATGTGGTCGACACATCACTCCGGCAGAAAGTGAGATAAACGCGACTTGGCTGTAAGTGGGTGAGAATTAAAGTTGAAAGCGATATCCTAGGCAAAGGGGAACCACTGCTGCCAATGGAAAGGGGTGTTGAAATCATCGATAACCAAAGGGAAACACGCAACGTGTTAAAATGTTTGAACTCAATCACAAAGGGAACGTGTTAACAACTGGGTTGAACATCAACAAAGGGAACACGTGGTTAAATAAAATGTTGCGAACACTCCTATATCAGGGAAGCAGGCTCGAACATGCTGTTAAACACTGTTGAACATCACACAAAGGGAAACGTGTACTTAAAAATGTTGGAATTCAGGCACAAGTGAAGTGTCTAATAAATGGACACACTCACAAAATTTAAGGGATTTCAGGGTCGCTGTTATTCTAAATGTTGCTATTAGGGTGGGATATGGGAAATTATACGTCTGTTTTAAAGGAGGATGGTTGAATGCAACATAGGGATCTCAACGGAGGGTGTTTTACACATTTAATCTCTGTTCCTTGGATTCTACATAATGGGAATACGTGTCTAACATACATGTTGAAATCACAAAACTCGGGAAAACCGTTGTCTCTAATAATATGTTTTGAACCACGTTCTCTCCTATATACTAATAGGGAAACGTGTTAAAATTGTTTTTATTTAGATAATCACTTCAATTTATGGGAAATTCGTTAAACGGATTTCTGTCCTTGATACTCCTCATCATACTAGTCCAGTGAATCATCTACACGTTGCTTTTCTCAAAATTGTTTGAATCTCATCAACAAAAGGGTAAACGCTGTTTCATAAAAAATGTTGAATCACAAGGGACATCGTGTATTATCTAGATATGATAATCTACAACTAGGGACAACAGATTTAAACATTGTTGTAACACCTCCCTTCACAAAGGGAAACGTGGTCTTTAACAATGTTGCACGAATCCAAGGGAAACGTGTTCTACAAAATATTGAAATCTCAAAGGGAATACGTGAATACAAATGTTGAAATCACATAAGGGAACGGTGTTAAAATATGTTTTTCGAACTATCCAAAAGGGACACGATATTTTTAAAATGTTGACAAATCCACAAAGGGAACGTCGTTAAAAAATGCTTTGAACACGCACAAAGGGAAAGCGTGTTTAAACCCATGTTTGAACTCACAAGGGAAACTCGTTGTTGATTAACTGTTGGAAATCACAAGGGACAACGTGTTATCAATAATGTTGAATCACAAAGGGAATCGTTGTTAAAAATGTTGAAATCACAAAGGGAAACGTGTTAAAATGTCTGAAATAACAAAGGGAACGTGTTAAAAATGTTGAAAGCACAAAGGGAAACGTGGTTAAAAATGTTTGAATCACAAAGGGAAAGTGTTTAAAATGTTGAAATCACAAAGGGAAACGTGTTAAACCAGTATGTTTACAAAATGTTGAAATCCACAAAGGGAAACGTGTTAAAAATGTTGAAATCACAAAGGGAAACGTGTTAAAAATGTTGAATCACAAAGGGAAACGTGGGTTGAAAAAATGTTTAAAAAATGTTGAACCAAAGGGAAACGTGTTAAAATGTTGAAATCACAAGGGAAACGTGTTAAAAATGTTTGAAATCACAAAGGGAAACGGTTAAAAATGTTGAAATCACAAGGGAAACGTGTTAAAAATGTTGGGAAATCAAAATGTTGAAATCACAAAGGGAAACGTGTTAAAAATGTTGAAATCACAAAGGGAAACGTGTTAAAAATGTTGAATCACAAAGGAAACGTGTTTAAAAATGTTGAAATACAAAGGGAAACGTGTTAAAAAATGTTGAATCACAAAGGGAAACGTGTTTAAAAATGTTTGAAATCAAAGGGAAACGTGTTAAAATGTTGAACACAAAGGGAAACGTGTTAAAAATGTTGAAATCACAAAGGGAAACGTGTTAAAAATGTTGAAATCACAAAGGGAAACGTGTAAAAAATGTTTGAAATCTCAAAGGGAAACGTGTTAAAAATGTTGAAATCACAAAGGGAAACGTGTTAAAAATGTTGAAATCAAAAGGGAAACGTGTTAAAAATGTTGAAATCACAAAGGGAAACGTGTTAAAAATGTTGAAATCACAAAGGGAAACGTGTTAAAAATGTTGAAAATCACAAAGGGAAACGTGTTAAAAATGTTGAAATCAAAGGGAAACGTGTTAAAAATGTTGAATCACAAGGGAAACGTGTTAAAAATGTTGAACACAAAGGAAACACACAGGGAAACGTGTTAAAAAATGTTGAAATCACAAAGGGAAACGTGTTAAAATGTTGAAATCACAAAGGGAAACGTGTTAAAAATGTTGAAATCTCAAAGGGAAACGTGTTAAAAATGTTTGAAATCACAAGGGAAACGGTGTTAAAAATGTTGAAACTCAAAGGGAAACGTGTTAAAAAATGTTGAAATCACAAAGGGAAACGTGTTAAAAATGTTGAATTCAAAAGGGAAACCGTGTTAAAAATGTTGGGGAAACGTGATAAAAATGTTGAAATCAAATTCAAAGGGAAACGTGTTAAAATGTTGAATACAAAGGGAAACTGTTAAAAATGTTGAAATCACAAAGGGAAACGTGTTTAAAATGTTGAAAATCACAAAGGGAAACGTGTTTTAAATGTTGAAATCACAAAGGGAAACGTGTTAAAAATGTTGA
>NW_020871815.1:164908-170681 GCF_003789085.1 Penaeus vannamei
AAGAAAAAAAAATGCCGTATTTCAAGTACAATCGTTTAGGTTCCTTGTATTCTTAACCCCCTCCCTCTATCCTTTTTCCTATAGTTAGAGCTTAGTTTCAATGACTTATATGTCTATGTATATGTGTTTGTCTATTTGTCTGTTTTAGTGATTGTCTGTCTGTTTGTTTGTTAGTCTGTTTGGTCTCCCCGCCACCCCCACTTTTTTGTCTTTGTCTCTCTCTTTTCTTATCTCTTTTCTCTCTCTCTCTCTCTCTCTCTCTCTCTCTCTCTCTCTCTCTCTCTCTCTCTCTCTCTCTCTCTCTCTCTCTCTCTTCTCTCTCTCTCTCTCTCCTTTCTCTCTCTTTCTCTGCCCTTCTTCCCCATCTATCTTCATCACTTCTCCTCGACATCCCTCCATCCCTCTCTCCCTCCCTCCTCCATTCTCCTCCCCTCTTCCTCCGCCATTCCCTTCTTCTCCATCCCTTCCTCCCTCTTTCACTTTATTTAATACTTTCCTTTCTTTTCTTTCCCTCTCCAACTTCGAACAGCTGACTTTGTATCCTCTGGCGTCGATAAGGTTGAAATGACCATTAAAAACGAGTGTAGAAACGTGGCTATAGATTTATGGCTGTGTCTGGATCTGTGGTTATCTGTCTGTCTGTCTGCTTGTCTGTTGCGGTCCCTTTCCTTATATATATATATATATATATATATATATATATATATATATATATATATATATATATATTATATATATATGAATAATATCCCTCTCCCTCTCTCCCTCTCTCTCTCTCTCTCTCAAACTCATCACTCTCACTCTCTTCACCACTCTCTCTCTCTCTCTCTCTCTCTCTCTCTCTCTCTCTCTCTCTCTCTCTCTCTCTCTCTCTCTCTCTCTCTCTCTCTCTCTCTCTCTCTCTCTCTCTTCTCTCTCTCTCTCTCTCTATTTTATTTATTTATTTGTTTCTTTTTTCCTTCCCTTTCATCCCTTCTATAAAGACCGATCGATTTTTACTATTTTGGACAGGGAAGCGTGTGTATATATGAATTTAAAAGCGAATTTATGAAAATTCAAAATAGAAAATGTGCGATACACACGTGGATATATTTTGAATTGGTTGTATGTTTGTTTTTGCTATTGTATATCGTGTAAATTGGCTTTTTCCTCTTTTTGTTTGTAATTCATTTAAAGTGACTAAATTCGTTGGGAATATATACGTATATATATATATATATATATATATATATATATATATATAATATATATAATATATATAATATATATATTAATATATATGTATATATTACATATATATATATAATATATATATATATATATATATATATATTGTATAATGTGTGTGTGTGTGTGTTGTGTGTGTGTGTGTGTGTGTGTGTGTGTGTGTGTGTGTGTGTGTGTGTGTGTGGTGTGTGTGTGTGTGTGTGTTTCCCATTAATATAAGGTTAAGGGGGGAAACTCTTTCATGTTGACCTATGCAAAAAAGGAATATTCAACGTTTTCTACCTTTTTCATCTCTCCCTTTTTCTTTTCTTTCTTTCTCTTATTCCATTCTTCTCATGCCGTGTTAATTCGTGGATTTTGTTTGTTGTCTTTCTTTTCTTGATGATGGGTCTTTTATTTTTTCTTATTTTTCGTTTTTTCATTAAGTGGGGATGAGGTCAGTAGATATAAGGAATCCACATTGTATACATAATATAATATAGGTCACATTTGTAATCATACAATATAATATAGGAATCTCATTGTAATACACAATATAATATAGGAATCACATTGAAATCTTAAAATCTCTGAAAATTCATTTGTATGAAAATGACGTATATACGTAGTTTTTCAACACCATCCATGTTCCAGTCGAGAGCACAAGACATCAGCTGTATTCTGCACCCCCCCCCACTCCCTCCCGAGATGAAGTTATTTTGATTGAAGTTGTTATTTGGTTGTGGGGATAATTTATTTTCTTTCATAGATGTTACCATAAGTGTGTTTTGATGATGGCATGTTTACTACGGGCTATATAAATATAGCTGTTATGCTCCACCGCTCTATAATGAGGTGTCTAACCTAACCTAACCCTTGTAGCCTTACAGTTCATCTATTTTAATATCGGTTAGGTATAGTAAAATGATTAATTTTTAACCTTTGTATAAAAGTGAGGCTATTTCGAGATAACATATCGTAGGTTAATAATTAATTAGGTTATAAGTAAGGTTAATATGATATAGGTAAGCAAGTTTACAACTATATATTACTTCTCTATGATTATAGAACGCATTGCAGATGTAAACAAATTTGCGTTCCCTGCGTTTTTCAGTCGCCGAACCGCTAGTTTGAGCAGGAATACAAGATGTTAGCGGCCTGGCGATCGCCGCCTTGCGAACGTTGGGTCTTAAAGTAAGGCCTCCTCATGGGGGAAGGTTTGAAATATGGGCCTAAGAATCGTCGGGAATCGATGTCCTTCAGCCAGTTGGGGTCTTCCTTCGGCTGGGTCTTCTTTGCCAAAGTTTGGGCCGCCAGGCGGTGCTTCTCTCCTGCCGGGCCTGCCTCTTTCCCTCCCAGGTGTCCCGGTAAGTAAAGAATCCTTGGGGAGGCAGACGCAGGGCATATCTACAGAGGCCACCGGAGAAACAGCAGCTTCGTAGACGGAAGCCGTATCCTAGATGGGTTCCTCCTCGGGAGAGGTAGTCGAAGAATTTCCTTCTTCAGGAGGCTTCTTCTCTGTTTCGGGATGTGTCGCGGGGCGGGCCTTGGCAGGGCGCGGCGGATCCCCGAGGACGAGGCGCCGGCCGCGGTGAGGGCCAGCGGCGTCGCGTTGGCTTCCACCTTCTCAGCGAGGGCGCGGAGCTTCTGCAGCGACTCCTCGTTGCAGTCCTGAAGGCGTTGCAGCTTAACCAGGCTCGGCAGGTACCCACGGCGGCTGCGGCGGAAGACGCACAGGAGGGCCGAAATGTCCTCCTCGGAGTGGAGCCACCGCGTTCCGCGCCGTCACAGCCTGGATCTGTGCGTGTGTGTATATGCGTGTGTGTGCTTGTGTATGTGTAGTGTGTGTATGTATGTATATGCATGTGTGTGTGTGTGTGTGTGTGGTGTGTGTATGTTGTGTGTACATATGTGTGTGTGTGTATGATGGTGTTTATATATGTGTGTGTGTGTGAGGCGTGTGTATATATGTGTGTGTGTGTATGTGTTTGTATATATGTGTGTACGTGTGTGTGTTGTTTGAGCTGTGTGTATGTCTGTAATGTATGTATGTAATGTGTGCGTGCGTGTATATAATGTGTGTCAGTGTGTGTATGTATGCGTGTGTACTGTGTAATGTGTGTGGTTAGTGTATGTGTGGTGCTGTGTGTGTGTGTATGTGTTTGTATGTGTGTGTGTGTGTGCGTGTGTAGTGTGTATGTGTGTGTTTGTGTGATTATGTGTGTAGGGGTGGGCATGTGTTGTTGAGAGTATATATTTGTGTATGTGTAATATATGTGTGTATATGTGTGTGCGTGTGTGTTTGTGTGTGTGTGTGTGTTATGCCTGGTGATATGAACATTCTGCCAATCTTCAACTTCAGTTCACCTATATAATAAATTGCTACTTTTTATTCACATATCATAATAAAACTCCCCAAAAATGTCTTTCTTTAGATTTATTCGCAAGTGTCAGAATGTGCAGGTATCTACACACATTTTCGCTTCACATCAAAAGATCTCACGCCGGGGGTTTTGTGCCCGACAGAGGACAGCTCTCATACCCTGCTTTAAAGATAACCATTTGAAAGATATAGATTTTTGAGATACTTTTCCGTCAGGCAGGATAAGCAGGGCCGTTACTGCATTCTGAACAGTAATTTCTGGGTACAAAATCATTGAAAATAATAACTACATTTAAGCAATATCATCGTTCAGAATAATAACTATATTTAAGCAATATCATAGTTTTATATGCAAATGCTGGAGAGTCATTAATCTTAAGCATAAATAAGGAAGTCTTGATCGTGTACTTTCTTAGGCAGTGACGTCATTGTGACTGCAGTTGAAAATATTAGGGAGACGATAATAAAATTGGATATTTTGGATTAAAGCAAGCATACATGAACGTCAAGTGCACTAGTGAACATACGATGCCGACAAAAGTTTACTTGATTTGTAACAATATATATCGCACAAAACGCCAAACGAAAAAGAATATTGTTAGTTCGACTCTGCTGTACTTTGTGCCGTCCTATTTTTCCCCTCCACTTAAATTGGTGCAATTCTGCAAGACATAAAATTCGCAAAAGAACACACATACTCATGCTCCTTTTTTATATCTGTGCCAACATATGTGGACACAGGATCGGGAACAAACATGGGAACGCAAAGACACGCACGGGAACAAACGCAGAGAGATAACAAATAAAAAAAAAAAACACAAAGACATCGACATGGGAACAAACACAAAGCAAGCCAACTGGCAAGGGATCCGCACACGGTCGGAACGAACACCAACACGGGAATCAACACAGGGACATAAGGCCACTGGCTCGGAAACAAACACAGGGACTCGAAGATACAAACACAGGAACAAACACACGGATTTAAGTGCACTAGCTCGCGACGCAAATACACTGACGTGAAGAGCAAACACTGAAACAGACGGACAGCGGCTCCGGAAAAAGAAACACTAAGACACAAACACAGGGACACAAAGACACTGGTTTGGAGACAAAGAGGCGCATGACACGGACTCAAGTGCACTCGCTCGAGAACAAGAAGAAAGAAATTCTATTGTATTGTTTGATAGTGAGACTTTGCATGTGAGCGTTAAAGCCAAGCGTACGCACATGCACGGACGTACACGTACTCCCGAACCAACACAAGCAAATAAGCATAAACAAACTTTGATCCGCGAGCTTGTAAACACATTCATATTCTTCACGTGAAAGGCTTAAAAAAACGAGAGATAAAAAAAAAAAAAAAAAAAAAAAAAAATCTAACGGCCGCAGCCAAAGTTCATTGCACAGAACATTTCTGTTATTATTTTCTCCTCATCAAACTTCATTATTGAAAATATTTCTAACTCTCCCAAACAAACTTTTTGCGAGACGGAATTTTTGTTCCTTTTTTCAATCAGACTTTATTGTACACCTAAACTTTCCTGGCAGTCAAATAGGAACACATTTCCGGTCGTAAGAAAGAACGATATGATATTTCACCGATTTCCTCGAAAACTCGAAGGCCTCAGTTGCTGAATTCCCGTCGACGGAGGAGGAGCCTTGGCCGCGTGTTCTCCTTGTTCTTGCTGTTCTTCTTCGGGGGCTCCTCCATCTCCTGGTCGTGGATTCTCTCTTGTTCTCTCTCTCATGCTGGTCATCCTCGCCGCTGCCCACCTTCTCGGATTTTAGCTATCCCTGATTCGCAAAATGTGATGTGGTTCCTTTTCCCCAATTTCTTCTGCGACTTGGCTTACGTTTATTTAAAGTAAATTTCGTGATAGATATACCCATGCCTTGATACAGCAATCCGTGTTTTTTTTTTTTTTATCTTTTATACATTTCTTGTCCGTGGCTTATCCATGCACATACCTGCACGCAGCTGCCTCTCAGGGGCTGAAAGGAGGAGCCCGTGATCGCTGCTTTCCACGCGCCGCTGCAGCTGTGGCGCGCTGCTGCTCTGCGGCGGCGAACTGCGAAACTGAACGCGCTTGATTGTCTATTTTTTTCGCACTATTCCCAAGACCGTAAGTGTTGTTGGAGTGGGAAGCGCTGATGAGGCATTAAGTGTCTGCCGCGGCTGCA
>NW_020871816.1:0-5000 GCF_003789085.1 Penaeus vannamei
ATAGAAAAAGATTAATCAAGTTATCTATAATTATCACCTAATTTTTTATCTAATCATTAATAAGTCTTTATTTCATATTTATTTAGTCATCTTATATCGGTCGTTCAAATTATTATCAATCATCATCATTCTATCCTTAATATCTTGTATCAACATTATCATTATTATTATCAATGATGCTGTTGTTCTTAAAGTAATCATCATCACTATTACTTTCATTATCATTGTATATACAAAGAAGATATATGTCAAGCAAAAATAAATAAATGAAAGATAAATAGATAAAATAATTAGATAAATAAATTAAAAGATAAATAATAAATAATAGATAAATAAAGTGAAAATGAAAATGATAAATAGATAAAAATGAAATATTTAAATAAAAATATAGATAAATAAATAGTTAATAGATAAAAGAAAGAAAAGAACATGTAACCTACAACAACAACAACAACCAAACACAAAATCAGAATATGCAACATTCATGACATAATCCCACCCTACCCCTCACCCAGCCGTGCCTCACATATAAACGGTTGTATGTGTCTTCAGTCTATCTTGAGTTCTCGTTATATGTGTGGTTGTATGTTTGAGTATATGTGTGATTGTATGTGAGGTTGTATATGTAGTCTATATGTGTGGTTGTACGTGTGGTTTATATGTAGTTTATATGTGTGGTTTATATGTTGTGGTTTGTATGTGTGTTTCAATGTATCTTTATCTCTTATAAACGGTTTGCATTGTGTTCAGTGTATCTTGAGAGTTCTCGTTATAATGTGTGGTTGTATGTGTGGTTATATGTTGTGGTTGTATATGTAGTCCCTTATGTGTGGTTGTATGTGTGGTTGTATATGTAGTCTATATGTGTGGTTGTATATGTAGTCTATATGTGTGGTTGTATGTGTGGTTATATGTGTGGTTGTATATGTGTGGTTGTTATGTAGGTCTATATTGGGCTCTTGTATGTGTGGGTTGTAATAATGTGTCTATATGTGTGGTGTATAATGTAGTCCCTATATGTGTGGTTGGTATGTGTGGTTATATGTGTGGTTGTATATGTTGTGGTTTTTGTATGTGTGGTTGTATGTGTGGTTATATGTGTGGTTGTTATATGTAGCTATATGTGTTTGGTTGTATGTGTGGGTTGTAATTGTGTCTATATGTGGTGGTTGTATATGTAGTTCTATAATTGTGTGGTTGTATGTGTGGTTTATATGTCCTGGTGGTATTGTGGTGGTTTGTATTGTGGTTTGTATGTGTGGTTTATATGTGTGGTGTATGTGTGGTTATATGTGTGGTTTATTATTGTAGTTTACATGTGGCGGTTGTATGTGTGGGTTGTATATATGTATGTTTAATAGCGTGTTTTGTTGTATAAGTGTGGTTGTATTTTGGAAGTTCTCCGTTATATGTGTGGTTTGGTAATGTGTGTTCAAAGTCTATCTTGAAATCCTTCGTTATATGTGTGGTTAATATGTTTGAGTATAAAGTGTAAATTTATATGTGTTGGTTGTATGTCTGAGTTCCTCGTTATAATGTTGTGGTTGTATGTCTGAGTTCTCGTTATATGTGTGGTTGTATGTCTGAGTTCTCGTTATATGTGTGGTTGTATGTCTGAGTTCTCGTTATATGTGTGGCTGTATGTTTGAGTTCCTCAGTTATAAAGTGTGGTTGTATGTTTGAAAGTTTCTCGTTATATGTGTGGTTTGTTAATGTCTGAGTTCTTCGTTATATGTGTGGTTGTATGTCTGAGTTCTCGTTATATGTGTGGTTGTATGTCTGAGTTCTCGTTATATGTGTGGCTGTATGTTTGAGTTCTCGTTATATGTGTGGTTGTATGTTTGAGTTCTCGTTATATGTGTGGTTGTATGTCTGAGTTCTTCGTATATGTTGTGGTTGTATGTCTGAGTTCCTTCGTTATATGTTCGTGGTTGTATGTCTGAAGTTCTTGCGTTTATGTGTGGGTTTCGTAATGTCTGAAGTTCTCGTTATATGGTGTGGCTGTATTTTTGAGTTCTCGTTATATGTGTGGTTGTATTGTTTTGAGTTACTCGTTATATGTGTGGTTGTATTGTCTGAGTTGCGTCGGGTATATTGGTGGACTGATATCGTTGTGGAGTTCACATCGTTATATGTGTGGTTGTATGTTTGAGTTTCTCGTTATATGTGGGTAGTATGTCTGAGTTCTCGTGTATACTGTGTGGTTTGTTATGTCATGAGTTCCTCGTTAAGTATGGTTGTGGTTGTAATGTTGAGTTCTCGTTATGTGTGGCTGTATGTTTTGAGTTCTCGTATATGTGATGGATATAATGGTCTGGAGTTCTTCGTTATGTTGGTGGTTGTATGTCTGTGTTCAGTCTAGATCTTGAGTTTCGCGAGCTGTACTGTCTGCTCTGCGCTTTGCAAGGGGTGGAGTCAGTGGTGGAGCAAAGGTGTTTCCAAGATGCAGATCTGGATAAGCTTGAAATGTCAAAGGAGGGAGGAGGGAGGGAGGGAAGGGAGGGGAGGGGACATGGGGAAGGGGAGGGGAGGGGGAGGGGAGGGAAAGGATGGGAGAAGTGAGAGTGAGGGGGGGGGAAGGGGAGGGAGGGAGAGATGGAGGGAGGGAGTGAGGTAGGATGAGAAGGGGGTGAGAGGGGGGGAGGAAAAGATGGAGGTGGGGGTGAGGGAGAGACAGAGGGGAGTGAGGGAGGAATGGGAGGAAGGAAACGAGCGAGGACAGTGGGAGGAAGCGAGAGGAACAGAGAGAGATACGATAGAGGAAAGGAGAGAAGGAGGGAGGAGGAGAGGGAAGAGAGAGAAAGAGAGAGGAGAGAGAGAGAGAGAGAGAGAAAGAGAGAGAGAGAGAGAGAGAGAGAAAGAGAGACAGAGGCGAGCGAGCGAGCGAGAAGAGAGAATCAGACAAACCAGACCAATAGAATCAGAAAGACAGAAACAGACCAAGACTTAATATATACACACATAAAACGCATTATCAAAATGCTATAAAAACCAGACAAGAACACATAAAACAGAAAACGGAAAATCAGAAAAAAATAGAAAACGGGAAAACAAACCCTCTATCTCTGCAACCATCACTTACTGCACTGCTCTCTCCGTCACTCCATCCATCTGGTGTTGCAGTCGACCACCAGGATCCATCAGTCTGCAATTGCACCTTTGTTTGGGCGCGTTTGCAACAATCCCTTTGCCAGGAAGAGGAATTTGCAAACATATTACGTGTATGTTCTCGACAAACCTTCCGAGGATGTGAACGAAGCCAAGATGGCGGGTCGAAGCGGGCTGTGTCCTGTCTCCTGTCTCCCTCCCCCCTCTTTATGCCGAGAATTTTTCCATGATTTCTTCTTATTCCCTGCTGTTAATCACTCAGTCCTTTCACAATTTCGAATATATCTATTTTTCGATATTATTAAAAAAAAAAAACGAAAACCGTTTTTTTTCCATTTTTTTTTCTTTTTCTTTTTACTTTTCTCTTTACTTTTTTACTTGTTCTCTCCACTTCTCCCCTTCTTCTATTATCCTTCCTCCGCTACCGACTCCATTAAGTAATGACTCCAAAGACAAAAGAATATGAAAAGACAGTGGGCGGAAGAGAAAAATAATGATGTCGCTATGGGTTTATCAAAATAAAAATACAGAGAGAGAGAGAGAGAGAGAGAGAGAGAGAGAGAGAGAGAGAGAGAGAGAGAGAGGAGAGATGAGAGAGGAGAGAGAGAGAGAGAGAGAGAGAGAGAGAGAGAGAGATAGGGATAATATATAATAGTATATAGATATAACATAGATTAGAAATAGATAGATAGATAGATATAGAAAGATAGATAGAATAAAAATCTATAGATAGAGATATAGAAAGAATAGAAAAGAGAGGAGTGAAGTGAAGATAGACGAAGAGAGAGGAGAGAGAGAGAGAGAGAGAGGGATAAGAGGAGATGAGAGAGAGATATAGCTATATATAAATATATATATATATGATATTATATATTATTATATATAAGTATATATATATACATACTAAAATCATATATGAAGATGTAATGATTATGTATTATAAATTATATGATGTTTTATTATAGATTATTGTGTATAATTTAATTTTTTATAGGTGTAATTCTATTATTGAATTCTATTATAGATGTAATTTATCATAGTAATAGTAATTCTGTTAGATAGTAATTTATGTATTGATGTAATTATATATAGATGTATTTATATATATGTAATTATATTATAGATGTAATTATATCATAGATGTAATTACATATAGATGTAATTATATTATAATAGATAGTAATTCTATTTATAGTTTAATATTATATAGATTGTAATTCTATTATAATTGTAATTATATTATAATAGATAGTAATTATATTATAGATTTAATGATGATTGCCTTTTCGTAGGATAGTTGTTTTGAGTACCGGCTCTTATGCCTGTTTCTCTCTCTTCGTATCTTAATTCTTGTGTTTTTATGTCCTTTTGGTGTGTTTTGTTTTGTCTGTTTCTTTTTCTTTTTGTCTGTTTTTTCGTTTTGCTTTTTATTTTTATTTATTTATTTATTTTTTTGCTTCTCTCTCTCTCTGAATTTTATCTTTCTTACTTTTCTCTCTCTCTCTTCCCTTCCTGTCCGTTTTCTCTTCTTTATATCCTTTTTGTATTTTTCTCATCTCCCTTTCCTCTTTCTTCTTCTTATATCCTTTCCTTTTTTCTTACTTTTTCATCTCTGTTTACTTCCCTCTTCGCTAATGGTTATCGCTCTCTATCGTTATTCTCGCTCATTTCTTTCCCTTTGTTTCGTTTTAACTCTTCTACATTTTTTTTCTTCTCCTTTTTTGTATTCTTCCTCTATATCGTCTTACCTCCTATCTTCCCTCTCTCTCTTCATCTTTTTTCTTCTTCTCTCCTCTATCTCTCCAACTCTTTTTCTCTCTCCCTTCCACGCTCTCTTCTTTATCTATATCTCCCACTCTCTCTCCCAAGTCTTCTCTTCCCTCATTGTCTCT
>NW_020871816.1:12500-20000 GCF_003789085.1 Penaeus vannamei
AAGACTGAAGTAAAATGGCAGAGAGGGAATCAAAACATTTCTTACTGAGGAAAGTATTATTCAGTAACTTAAGGATAAATACATATAGAAGGAGGGGGAGTAGGAATATAGGAGGAAGGGGAGGAGAAGGAAGAAGAATGAAGAAGGAGAGAGAGAAAAAAGAAGGAAAGAAGGAAAAGAAGAGGACGAAAAAGAAGGAGAAATAAGAAAAATGAAATAATAAGAATTTTCAGAATGGAAATGATAAATAGCAAAATAACGGGGACAAAAAAGTACTTATGAATTATTATCATCATGAAACACACTACATAATCATAATGCTCATTAAACTTCTGCGTGTGTAAACCATATTTTAAAAGATGAGAATGACAGTCAAAGAATTCTGAATGGAAAACATAAAATGATACAAAATACAAAATATGAAAAAATATAGAAAAATGGTAAATAATTTTGTTCTATATATTTATATAACCTCAAGTCATCAGTTAATCTAAGTAAGTATTCTGTCTACCTTAAAATATTATTCTCCTCCTGTAGACAATAATTCTTAAAATTTCACACTTTTTGGGTTACTTTTAATTAGTTTACAATTTCATGAAGTTAAAATTAATACTGTAGACACGTACCAAGTAGTTAATGTTGAGGTTATGCTTTTCTTAATGGAAAGGGATGTTTATATAAATATTATTTTCTGTTTATATTTGTTGTCTACTCTCCTTCTTTCTCGCCCCCCCCCTCCTCTCACTCTTACCTTGCTTTCTCTTTCCCTTTCTCCCCCCACTCTCTCTCTGTCCGTCCCTCCTCTCTCTCTCTCTCTCTCTCTCTCTCTCTACATTTCTCCCCCCACGCTCTCTCTGTCCATCTCATTCCCCCCTTTCTCTCTGTTTCTCCGCACTGTTTGTCCCATTCCTATGACGCGTAGCATCGCCAAAATCACTCCCGCAGCGACCTCTCAGAGTCAATAATCACCCTTATTTACATGCACCTGTAATAACCTCGCTTGTTACTCTTGATTACAGCACGGGGGCCCAAATTCCCTCTCGTCTGCAGCTTCTGAATGATCATAATATCGCAGTTTCGCTTAACGAGCTCTGCTGTCCTGCTCGGCTCCGTAATCAGCAGTAGCAGCGGTATTTCCAAGGAGAAGCCATTGCGATTCTTAATGGCACAACAGGCAGTGCTGAGCGGGGTTTAACTGCAGCTTCTTGGGTGTAAAGTCGCTCTTTGAGTAATATGTCGAGGGTGCAAGGGAGTTAGAGTTTGTGTACTGTATACACACATACAAGTTGCACATGCAAGCTCATTCAACAAACATGTACACGCGTATACATACCGATAATTACACACACACACACACACTCCTTCCCCACTCTCTCTCTCTCTCTTTTCCTTTTCTCTCTTTCACACACAGACACAAACAAAAAACATACACGCCAAACACCGTTACAATTCATCCCTACACATAGACCTATATTTACGTGCATCTCGAGCTTGTAATTACAGATTTCCTATAACCCAGCTTTCTTATCCTGTTTCGGCAGCATTCAATTCCTGTCCGGAGTGACATGGCGACTCAAACACCTTCATGAGCACAATAATGATAATAAATAGAGAGAGAGAGAAAGAGAGAGAGAGAGAGAGAGAGAGAGAGAGAGAGAGAGAGAGAGAGAGAGAGAGAGAGAGAGAGAGAGAGAGAGAGAGAGAGAGAGAGAGAGCAGAGGCACAGACAGAGACAGAGACAGAGAAAATGCCTATTTCTCTATGTATTGCTTGAATGTCAATGACTTAAGTATTTTACACACGGAATGAATACTTTGATAACATTTGGAATAGGCGGAGACTTTCGGGTCACAGACTCCGCCTCCTCTCTCTCCCCTCCCTCCTCCTCTCTCTCTCTCTCCCCCTCCTCTCCTCCTCTCTCTCCCCTCTCCCCTTCTCTCTCTCCTCTCCTCCTCTCTCTCCCCTCTCCTCCTCTCTCTCCCTCCCTCCTCTCTCTCTCCCTCCTCTCCTCCCTCCTCCCTCTCTCCTCTCCTCCTCTCCTCTTCTCCTCCCTCCTCTCTCTCCCCCCTCCTCTCTCCCCCCTCTCTCTCCCCTCCTCCTCTCTCTCTCCTCTCTCCTCTCCCTCTCCTTCCCCTCCTCTCTCTGCCTCTCTCCCTTCCCTCTCTCTCCTTCTCCTCTCTCCCTCCTCTCTCTCCTCTCCCCTCTCCTCTGGAATCTATTTGCATACATAAAATTCTAAGAGAGAGAGGAAGGTCTTTCGAAACTTTTAACGGCTTTAGGACGAAAGTTCGACCCAATCGGCCTAATTTTTAAATTCATTTCTGATTGGCGCTTTCCCTGATTTAGATTTTTTTTTGGGGGGGACTCATTTATTTTTTTCTGATGATTTTTTAAAAATCTAATATCTTAGAAAGGAAGTGATAGTAATGGAAAAAAATATAGATAGCAGAATATGATAACAATGATGATAATGATGATAATGATAAATATAATAATAATAATAATAATAATAATAACAACAGTAATAATAATAGCGGTAGTAGTAGTAATCGTAATAATAGTGATAATGGTAACGGTAATAAAAGTGGTAATAAGAATGATAATAATAATGTTAATCATAATGATGATATTAACAACAACAACAATAATAATATTATTATTAACAGCAACAATAACGACGACAACAACAACAATAACAGCCACAGCAACAACAACAAAACAACAACAACAACAACAACAACAACAAAACCACAATGATAATGATAATAATGATAAAGTATAATAATAATAATAATGAAAAAGTGCTGATGACTCCGACTATTGGCAAGAATCCTCAGTTCACATTGACCTGACCTTCTGCCTGGATTATGCCTTCCGTTTTTGAGTTAATTTTGGAAACAACTTTAAATAATTGTGTTTTGATCTTTAATGTATCGTGTCAGCTACCATAATAGACCAAATACAGTAAATGTGTTTTATTGAACCGGCCAGAAAAAAAAAAAATAAATAAATAAAAAATAAATAAATAAAAATAGGTCAAGGTGGGTCAAGGTTAACTAATCAAGAATAACAAAAGTAACAAGAATAATAATAATCTCAGCAATAACAGTGATGACAAGGATTATGAATGGTTATGAAAACGACAATGATAATAATGATTGTACAAGTGACATTGAAAGTCTTTGCAAATGGACTGAATGTTCATTTACAGGAATTAAATATTTGCTCGTTTATATTCATTTAGAATAATAATAACAACAACACAATAATAATAATGATGGTGATGGTGATGATATAATAATAATAATAATAATAATAATAATAATAATAATAGACATATTGCATATATCTTATTCAATATCATCATCAAAACTGTTTATAATCATAGTAACAATGATCACCATCACCATAATCAATCATAATTATCATCATCACCATCTTTATCATTACTATTAGTTCTATCGTCATTTCTCCTTTTATTCTTCTCCAAATCATCATTATGATTACCATGATCATAATGATAAAAGCTAACAGCAGATAAAAAAATCAATTCATGCTTATTGATATACAACATATGATTCACATCAACCTGCCTATTGCACATATTTCATGACCACTTTAGTGCTGTAAGTACTTGTACATTAAACATATGTGTCCTTTATTTAAAAGTATATTCAATGGTTTCAATGAAAAAGTATCATGAAATTGCAACTAATATTTTCCATCATCCTGTAGTATTTTTAAAAAGTTTTCCACGCAAATAATTATCATTTGACGTCTGTTGTTATAAAAAAAAAAAATCGTGAAGCTATTGCATGTTGATAAAAAAATAAAGGAATATATATATATATATATATATATATATATATATATATATATATATATATATATATATATATATATATATATATATATTTGAAATAAAAATAAGCTCGATATTCACTTCGAGTTGAGTTTAATATATGTTGAACAAGCGTTGATAATTGAGTAAGTTTTAATGCTCTAAAATAAGGCTTTAATTCTGAATGATAAATGACAACTTAAAATAATCAGTAATTTGTTATAGAAAACGGGATTTGTTGCATTAATGGAAAAAGGTTGGATGGATGATGATGATGATGATGATGATGATGATGATGATGATGATGATGATGATGATGATGATGATGATGATGATGATGATGGTGGTGGTGATGACACTACTACTACTAATAAGACAACTTGATCATATATATATATATAATTTCCAGAGTTAAGTTTATGTATATACTTCTTTATTTATTTATTTATTTTTTACTCTTTTCTGACACCGGCTGACAGGAGATATGCCTGACATAGTGCTGACTTTGGATTACCTTTGGATTTGCAAGTATATCTGGCTTTTCATATGTGACGAAAGTGAAAAGGAGTTTGAAGCTTTTTTTTTTTTTTAATGAAAGAGCTGGTCTTACACCACACACACAGACACACACACACACACACCACACACACACATATATACATACACACACATACATTATATATGTATACACCACGTACGCACTAAAACATGTATGTGTGTATTAATTCAAACATAATATACCCTGTAAATGTTGAATTTAAGAGCCTTCAAAAGTTTATTTTCACTGTCAATAAATGCAAATTTAATGCAACATGGGATATACTGTATTTGATTATGCAACAACAGTTCATAATCTGAAAGGCTTCTGATGTAGTTCCTGGAGTTTTTTCCCCCCAAAATTGGAGAGAATTTTCAATATCGAGGCGTAAACATGCTTTATGAAAAAAATTGAAATGCCTTTGTTTGAAACTTTTTTTTTTTGGGGGGGGGGGGGGAGGGGGGATTAGACTCTCGTCTCTGTGGTTTAAAAATAACTTCCTTTCATGTATCTTGATCAATATTCATTTTTGGCCTTTTTTTTTTTTTTTTTTTGCGCATATAGATACCTTTGATAGTGTTTTAAACCTATGTTGCCTTACCATTAAGTCCTTTCTATTTACTAAAAAACAATTTTTACAATCACAAAGTAAACTATTCGGCCTGTTATTAAAAAAAAAAGAAAAAAAAAAACATATTGTTCTTAAGTCCAACTTCTTGGCCTCTTCTAAGTCATTATCAGTGATACATTGAAAGTGGCTCTCCATCTAAAGACGGACTGTGCACAATCTAATCAAATAGAGAAGTGACGCTTCCTAATCTCATTATATTTCTGAATTAATCTTTACATTGAATTACTGTTAACTGTACTATATTCTAAGCCATAAGCCATTGTTATATATCACTCTCATTATATTTTGAGAGAGAGAGAGAGAGAGAGAGAGAGAGAGAGAGAGAGAGAGAGAGAGAGAGAGAGAGAGAGAGAGAGAGAGAGAGAGAGAGAGAGAGAGAGAGACATTTAACTCATTAGAGAGAGAGAAAGGAGAGAGAGAAACATATAAATCATTATACTGAAGACAGAGTGGGATTGAATCAACTTGTGTCACGTATTTGTATCTTATTCATCAGATAGAGGAAGGGTTCATCTCCTACCAGCAAGATCTCTTTGATATATTTCTCTACCTAATGATACCCACGTGCTAAACAAATGTATAGATATCATGGCATATACAACGTAAAATAATATTAAACTGGATTAAACAGTTCAATGTTAATCTTCCTTACACTTTGGCCATTCTGATTTCCCTCCGGATTAACAGAACGGGAATAATATTGCCTTAATTTGCTTGTGTGGAATCATCTTATTATGATTTCCTGAATGTTTGCAGGAAAAAAAATCGTTCAAAAAGCAAAGAATAATCAGTATAAGCTGAAACTGCGTTATAAAGAAACGAAGGGTTAAGTACATTAAAAATACAATATATACAGGGAGATATGTTAAGTATTATTCAACAGTGAGCTAAAGGAAAGTATGATAAGCAGGGTCTATAAAGTGACGTGTCTGTAAAAGGTCATGTTATCTATGTATGGAATATAAAAGCGCTGATTAGGGAAGAATCAGAAAAAGTGATAATTAAGGACTTGATAAGTCCTTCAGTATCAATATTTTAGTTGGTGATGGAACTGCCGCAAACACAATAACAAAACACACACATACCAGACTGTAAAGTTTGGTCTGCGCGTTATCTGGTCAAATTCTGTCCCCGCCAATGTAGTCTCGGGTTACTTGCCGCAGTTCTTTTTTAAATCATCTTCCGCGCATAAAATTATTTTTTGACCTTTCCGCGCACTTGTCTCATTATCCGTCTCCAGATTAGCTCTATTTTATGCCAGGCATATAGACTGGCACTGAGTTGATGACTCTTTATTTTGAATGGTCTACGGAGAGAATTTAGAATATGAAAGTGAAAGTGAACGCCAATTCGCCAATCTAGGATGCATACAATTCTACAACGCCGGGGATCAAATTTCCGCGTAAATGTAGACAAATGATGTTTTCGCTTGTGAAAAAACTCTACAGTCTGGCACACATACACATAAACACACAACCCTCCCTTCCCCTACACACAAACACTTATAATTACACCTGTACAGCTACACAGAAAATTATCGTCAGGAGGGGTGTTGAAAGATTCAATAACGATCAGAACTTAATGTTACGGAAAGGTTGGTAATATAGGTTTCGAATCTGTCTCGTTTTGATTCATGTTTCGAAAAATCAAACCGAAATTCATATGGATTTACTGCTAGATGATTTTAAGGGATGGGATATATTTTAAATAATTAGATAAGCCACACATACCCAAAAGTAGTTAGGAAATCAGGGATACCAACAGTTTGGTAGCGTTAACAACTATATTTCTAAAAGTATTGTTTGTGTCAGAATGTTTAGCTTGATTTTCTAACGATATTTTTTTTTTCTGTGTAGCTGTGCATGTTAAAAGGAAGTCACTCTAATCTCCCTTCAGCCAATGGAACAGTCTTTTCTCCGACTAACAACAAACTAACCATTTCTGGCACCGAGTCCAAGCAAACAACATAATTGCAAGGAATGTTTGTTTTTGTCAACATTATTGTTTTTTTGAAATCTTCATGGGGGAAGAGAAGCAGCAAGCAGATAACAAATAGGAAGACAAGCAGACAGGCAGGAGAGGAAATGCATTTGAGGGAAACAAAGGAGAAGGAAAAGAGGAGTGAATAAAAATAATAGATAAAAAGAACGGAATAATGACAGTCAACAGCAAGTCGATAGAGGAAAGTGAAGGGACGGAAAAATAAAGAGAATTTATGAATAACAATCCAAGAATAAGGGTGATAAGAATAAACTCAAGACGAAGTTGTAAATGATGATAAAAAAGCACTTTAGTCTTCCCTTCTCCTCCTCTTCTTTCGACAAAAGGAGGAGGAAAGAAAACGGAAGAGAATGAGGACTGATATATTGCAATTGTGCGAATTTTCCCACTCTCTCTGTTTCTGTTTCTTGAAAATATATTTTGAAGTTATTGCTGTTTGGCTTGTGAAAGCAAGAAAGAAAAAGAAAAAGAAAAAGAAGCAAGAAAGCT
>NW_020871816.1:27500-30000 GCF_003789085.1 Penaeus vannamei
TACAGTAAGCCACAGTACACCTACCGTATAATGAGGCATAGTTCAAATAACGTACAATAACATAACGCACATACCGTTAATAAGAATCCTATTGACCTGTGTGCCAGCCGTGAGTGTGTTGGGGAAGGAAAGAGACTGACGGATAGACAGATAAATGAATGGGCGGATAGACAGAGAGAGAAATAGATAAATAGGTAAATTGGATGAGGGAGAGGAAGGAGGGAGGGTGAGAGAGAAAGGGATGAAAGGGAGGAGAGAGAGACAGACGGGGAGATAGACAAAGAGATAGATTGGGTCAACAAATGAGTTATATAGAAATCATATTTGGATTCTCAGGAGCATTATAATTTTTAGAGTATACACAGTTTAATTGTATTCAAAAGTTTAATTCTGACAAGCGCCCTCTGTCTTTCTAATAAACATGCTAATTTATATAGTTATCGACTGATGACTCTTAGTTACAATTACTTGGCATCAAATGGGAAAACAAGATTTTTTTTCTTTCTCTCTGTGTGTGAGTCTCTTTTTCCATTTCTACTTCTTTTTCTCTACCACACACAAACAAACACGTATCATAGTCTTCTCCCCGACTAACAACAACAAACAAAATATTTCCGGAGAAGTAATCAAAGGAAACAATGCTTGTGTCAATATTACATATATCTTTAAAGATTCATGAAGGATTAGAAGCAAGAGGACAGCAAACAAGAAGACAAGCAGACAGGGAGGGGAGGGAAACGAAGAGAGGTGTGAAGGAAAAGGGGAGTGAAAAAAATATAAAGAACGATGTAACAGGAAGAGAGAGAGAGGGAAGAGGAAGGTACAGGAGAATAAAGAGAATTTACAGATAAGAGAACAATAATAAACATTTTAAGATGATATATACGACATCATTTAAACTCAAGACGAGGTTGTAAATGAAAATCTTAGTCTTCCCTTCTTCTCCTCCTCTTTCGGAAAAGGGGAAAGAAAACGGAGGAGAATGAGGACTGATATATTGCAGTTGAGCGAATTTTCCCACTCTCTGTCTCCATGTTTCTCGAAAATGTGTTTTGATTTTATTACTGCGGCTTGTGTCAAGAAACAAAAACAAAAAAGAAAAGAAAAAAAAATGCAAGAATCAACCTGAAACAGTATATTTTTTTCCCCCTTAATATCACACAACGCGGAAATATGTGAAAGGTATTGATATAAATATTTTCCTTTAGCGCTATGTATATCTCCTTCATATTTCATATAGACTCAGATTTCTTAAATTTCAAAAAGAAAAACAAATACATAAGAAAAACGAGGTTGAAATGACATAGATTTAGGCGAGAGAAGACGGGAGAAGAAGTGGTAACAGAAATATATATATATATAGAGAGAGAGAGAGAGAGAGAGAGAGAGAGAGAGAGAGAGATAGATAGAGATAGATAGATAGATAGATAGATAGATAGATAGATAGATAGAGAGGAGAGAGAGATAGAGAAGAGAGAGAGAGAGAGAGAGGAGAGAGAAGAGAGAGAAAGGCATTAAGTCTGTATTCGTGTTTGAAATCTACATACTTTGTTACTACCATAGTCTATACCTGTCTCTGTATGTAAAAACTTATTTATCTTTTTCTTTAATCTTTATCTGTCTCCCTGTTTACCCATTTGTCTATGTATTAATATTTTTGCTTATCTCTGTCTCACACTCGCTCTTTCTCAATCGCACAATCAGATACTAAATTTAATATTATTGTAAAAAATATCCCAACAAAAATAATTTAACTACCATCATAATTACAGAGAAATCTAAGTAAATAAATGTTATGAAAAATTTATTTAAACATAACAGAGACGCAGGTGTAAATAAACATTTTTTTTATTTTATAAGAAATGAAAAAAAAAATCATAAACAACAATCACAAAAAAATTAACACAAGTGCAAAACAAACAAACACATAAAAGATATGGCAAATACTAATTAAACCACAAACACAATATCAACATCACCACCACTATCACCAACAGCATCACCACCACCTCCACTACCACCACCACCACCACCACCACCACCACCACCAAAAGCAAAACAAGAAAAGAAAAAACTTTCTCTTGGGTTCATCGAGGGAGGGTGAAGCTTGTATATCCTCTATCAAGACCAGTAACAAACAAGAGATTTACCCGTGTTGGAGGGACAGACACGTGGAACGACTGTATGTGTGTGTTTCTGGATAACAGGTGACAAGTGTGTGTGATGCCAGGCCTTATTAGAATATTGTTGATTATTGCTATTATTGCATGAATTACGCAAATTATCATTATAATTATCATTTTTTAATAATTATCATAATTAATGTATATAACCATTTGGATTGCACCTGGGGAAAATGGGGAAAGAGAGAGGATGGGTTAGGGGGTAGAGAGAGAAAAATAAATGATGGTTATGTGTGTTGAATTTGCTGGTATTGAGTAATGTTGGAATTATGTGATACTAGGCCTGAATGTGTGTATTGCATTGGTGTTGAGTAATT
>NW_020871816.1:35000-37500 GCF_003789085.1 Penaeus vannamei
ACAAATAGTTACGCAGCTAAATACACACCTGGGAGTTTCCTTTGCAACTTGCAGGTGGCACAAATTAAACGGGTACCTTTTGCAACGGCGAATTATGCTAAGATAAAGAAGGAAAAGTTTTGGAGGAAAATACTAGTTCTCTTGGATGTGACTATGGGGGATTTTTGTTGCAATTAAGATAGTAATTGATGATGTTATTACTATGATGTTTAATCTTTTTATGGTTGAGAGGAAAAAGCCATTATAAGAGATAGTTTTATTTCTCTTTCTATTTCTGTCTCTCTCTCTCTCTCTTTATTCCCCCCCTCTCTGTTTCCCCTCCTCCCCCTCTCTCTCTCTCTCTCTCTCCTTCCTCCCCTCTCCTCTCTCTCTCCCTCCCTCCTCTCCTCCTCTCCCCCCCTCTCTCTCTACAGAAATCTTTCATAACCCAAAATCCCGATATACCTGCTTCTACTAGCTTAATTTCAGAAGAATTCCTGAGAGATATACAACGCAAATGAATAAACAAAAGCCATAATGTCGTCTTGCGCTTGGATAGCATAACGAACCCTTTATGAATCCGGACTGAAGAGCCTATTCTTGGCATCGAATTCCTTGAACCGCAAATTTAAGCTTCGGCTATATCGGGGATTTGCAAGCTGTTGTTGAGGCGTTCAGATGCGTTTATTTTATTTATTTATTTATTTTATTTTGTTATTATTATTATTATTATTTTTTTTGCGTTGAATCTAATCCGTGGGAAAGTTTGGTCTGGATTTTTGTTACGTGTTTTTTTTTATTATTTTCTTTATATATTTTTCTAATGTCATATTCTCTTACTTTCTGTCTATCTCTCTTCCACTCTATCTCCAACTTTATTAATTCTCTCTCTGTGTCTCTCTAGTTTATCTTTCTTCTCTCTCTCTCTCTCTCTCTGTCGCTCTCTTTTTCTCCCTCTCTCCCTCCTCAATCACCCTCTCTGACCTTCTCTCGCTCTCTCTCTTCTTCCCTCCTTCCCTCCCTCCCTCACATCCCCTATCTCTCTCTCCTCCCACCCTCCCTCCCTCCCTTCCCCCTTTCTCCTTTTCTCTTACTCCCTCCCTCCCTCCCCCCGTCTCCTTTCTTCCTCCCCCCTCCCCCCGTCTCCCTTCTTCCTCCCTCCATCCCCCGGTCTCCCTCCTCTCCCTATCTCCCCCCCCCCCGTCTCCCTTCTTCCCTCCTTCCCTCTCCCTTCTCCATCCTCCCCTCTCCCCTCCCTCCCCCTCCCCCGTCTCCCTTCTTCCTCCTCCTCCCCCGTCTCCCTTCTTCCCTCCTTCCCTCTTCCCCCCTTTCTCCCTCCCTCCCTCTCTCTCCTTCCCCGTCCTCCCTTCCTCCTCCCTCCTTCCTCTCTCTTCTCTCTTTAACATACCGCAAAAATCATTACAGATAAAAGAGCTTAACGAAGATTACTCTCACACAAAGTGAAGTCAGTGAAGGGAAATGCCACACAACGGAAAAGGAAGTCATGTCACTTCATTTCATTTTGTTTATTTCTTTATTTCTTCATTTCTCACGCTTAAGCAGTGAAACAGCAAATATCTTGGTGGTAACAATGATGAAAATGGTGGTGGTGATGATGATGGGGATGATGGTGATGGTGTGGTGGTGATGATGGTGATGATGATGGTGATGATGATGGTGATGGTGGTGATGATGATGATAGATAGATAGATAGATAGAGAGAGGGGGGGAGGGGAGGAGGAGGCAGGGAAGGAGATAGGTGATGATGATGGTGATGATGATGGTGGTGATGGTGTGATGATGTTGAAATTAAAGATGAGGATGATAAAAGTGATGGTGAATTTGATGATGATGATGAAAATGATGATTATGATGTTGATGGTGATGCTAAAGTGGTGATAGTGATGATGAGCATAATTATGGTAGTGGTGACGGTAGAGCGTGATTATTATGAATAAATGATGAAAATGATAATAACGATAGCAACATCAACAACATAAAAAAATGAACAAATAAACAACAACACCAACATAATAATAACTAACAACTAATAATAAAAACAACAACAATAATAGTGATGCGATAATAACACCATAACAACAACAATATTGATACTACACACAAACAACAACACAACAACCACAACTTGTCATCGAGACGGAAAAGACACTAAAACAACACATAAAACACAATATGAATACACCACAACACAAACAACAACAACAACAACAACAACATGTCATCGAGACGGAAAGACCACAAAAACCACAACATTAAAAACCTAATTAACTGAATCCCAAGGACATTACACACACCTAAGGACCATAAGTGAAAGGATACAAAAACAAATCCATTTTGTCAACAACGGACAAGCCTTAACAGGGTGACACTTCCCTTCCTCCGAATAATAATGATAATGATGGTAATGATAATGATACTGATAATAATAAGTATAACAACATCATTAATAATAGTAATGATACTGATGATAATAAGTATAGCAACATCATTAATAATAGTA
>NW_020871816.1:42500-44881 GCF_003789085.1 Penaeus vannamei
ATTAAAGCAAAGGAGAAAAGGAGGGGGAACCAGAGATTACGCAATGCATTGGGTTACCGTCTTAGCGAGAGAAATCGAGTGTCGTTTCGGGTCGTGGATGGTCGTCCTTTCGACCTTCGTGCCATATCTCTCTTTAAGCCCCGTGTTCTTCCTTGGGTGGAAATGAGGAAAGGGGAGGAAGGGGAGAGGGAAGGGGAAGAGGAAGGAAGGGGGGGGTAGGGAGGAAGGGAAGAGGTGGGGGAAAGGGGGAGGAAGAGGGGAGGAAGGGGTGGGAAGGAGGAAGGAGGAAGGGGAAAGGGGGAAGAGGGAAGAGGGAAGGGAAAAGGAAGGGGAAGGGGGATGGAAGGGGGAAGGAGGAAGGAAGGGGGAAAGAAGTGGGGAGGGGAGAGGAAGGGGAGGAAGGGAGAGGGAAGGGGAAGAAGGGAAGGGTGAAGAGGAGGAAGGGGAAGGAAGGGGAAGGGAGGGAAAGGAGGGAAAAGGAGAGGAGTGGAAAGGAAGAGGGAAGGGAAGTAAAGGGAAGGAGGGGGGGGGGAGGGGAAGAGGGGAACAAAGGAGGAAGAGGAAGGGGAAGGAAAAGGTAGAAGAGGGGAGGAGGGGGAGAGGGGAAAAGGAGGAAGAGGAAGGGAAAGGAGAGGAAGGAAGGGGAAGGAAGGGGAGACGAAGAGGTGAACAAATGTTTTTTTTGAATATTTAAAAGAATCAGAATCCTTATTCGTCATATAAATGCTAAATAATGAAATGATAGATAATAAAAAAAAAAAAATAATAATAATGAATAATGAAATAATACATAATAATAATGAATAACAAAGTAATAGATGATAATAGTGAATAACAGAATAATAGATGAAATGATATGAGTAATAAAATAGCAAATAACAAAAAACAGATAACACTGAAAATAACATACACTGAAAAACAATTTCAATAACATAATTTCATGAAAGAATCAACGTTTATTCAAAATATTAAATGATTACATATGCACAGAATACCTGATGGTTGCGTTATATAAATGAAAATTGGCCAAAGAACAAAATGCAAAAAAAAAAAGAAAAAAAAAAAAAAAATTATTGAAACCTCAGTCTTTGTTAGAAAAATCCCTTTTGGACTGTGCATGTATTTTATTTTATTTTTATTTTTATTTTTGTATTTTATGTAAAGGTTGTAAAATTCAAATTGAGTGAATATACACGTTTTTTTCTCATTACCTTTCTATGCAAATTTATTCACTACCACGTATTTCATCACGTTAATGAATTCATATAATTTCAAAATTCGTTTCATAGAAATCTCACGAAAACTTACTTTTTTTCGTTTCATAGAAATCTCACGATTTTTTTTTTTTTTTTTTTTTTTTTTTTTTTTTTTTTAAGAAAGGTCAGATCTCACGATTTTTTTTTCTTTAATTTTTTTTTTAAAGAAAGGTCAGAGATAACTAACACCTTCGGAAAATAAAGTTTGGAATGGTGTTTGTTTTAATGAGTTGGAATATTCCAAGTTAAGCAAACTTTTATTCGGCAATGATTTCTCTGTCTTCTTAATTTCTCGTTTCCTCGTTTCTTCTTCGTCTTTCATGTTCTTATTGCGTGTCTTTCTATTTGTTTATTCGTGTCTTTTCTCTGTCTCTCTGTCTCTGTCTGTCTCTCTCTCTCTCTCTCTCTCTCTCTCTATTTATCATGCATTTACTCTCTCTGTGTTCTTCAATTTTCTTGCGCTCTCTTTCTCTCACTGTCTCTCTTTCTCTCTCTCTCTTCCTCTCTTTCTTTCTCCCTTTCGCCCTCTCTCCCGCTTTCTCCCTTTCTTTTTCTCTTCTCCCTCCATTCTCCCCCCCCTCTCTCTCTATTCTTTTCCCCCCCCCCCCGTCTCTCTTTGCGCTAGACTAGATTTCAATTTTGTTTATCTCCCCTGTTTTATATTCTGAAGGAGAAATAGAAAGAAGATAATAACCAAAAAAGAAAGAAAAAAGCAAGAAAGAAAGAAAAATAATAAATGAAAAAATAGAGCTTGTAAACTTCGCGAATCTGTTAATAACCAAAAAGATAAAAAAGAAAAGAAAGAAAGAAAGAAAAATAATAGATAAAAAATAGAGCTTGTAAACTTCGCGAATCTGTTGGATAAGAGTTTGATTACCGTGTATTTAACATTTATTATTCCACTCCGGGAAAAAATCAGATATTAAACCTCGCTTTTATATTTTACATTTAGCACTTGCATTTTTGGTTGCAAATTCGTCCTTTTCCATTTTCTTTTTTGGCTACAGCTAATATATCTCTCTATGAAACGTATTCATGTTAACAACTGTAGCAAAGGTATGAATGAGAATGAATATCTTCACAAACCGAGAGATGCATTTGACCGAGGAGATGTATTTAACAGGG
>NW_020871816.1:51587-59087 GCF_003789085.1 Penaeus vannamei
CATTATCATCATCATTACTGTCAGCTTTAACATTACCATTACTGATATCATTATGGTAAGGATGATGATGATGATAATGATGATGGTGATGATCATAATAATAATACTAATGATACTACTACTACTACTACTACTAATAATGATAATGATAATAATAAATGAATGAATAATGATAATAATGATAATGATAATGATAATAATAATGATAGTAATAATAATAACAGCAACAATAATAATAATAATAACAATAGTAATAATATAATATAATAATAATAATAATATAATAAATAATAATTGATAATAATAATAATAATAATAATAATAATAATAATAATAATAATAATAATGATAATGATAATAATGATAATAGTAATAATGATGACGATAATAATAATAACAATACAAATAACAATAACATTGATGACAATAACAATACTGATAACAATGATAATACTACTACTAATAATAATGATACGGTAACTCGCTCTCATAACGAATTAATCACAATACAGATAAGCAAACGGTATCCCTTTGCTGAAATTTCCTCGACAGCAAAATCAAGATAAGGAGCGGCCTTATCTCTACGACGATGATAACACAGATAAGCAGCCGCCGACAAGGAGTGTGTGAGCGAATGTTTGTTTTTTTCATCATTCTATTTACGTTTTTATTTGTTTATCGTTGTTTTGTGTATGTATATGTTTATGAATGTATGTGTATGTATATATTATATTATATATATAATTATAATATATATATATATATCATATATATATATATATATATATATATATATATATATTATATATATATATATATATATTATATATTATATATATATATATATATATATATATATATATAATATATATATATATATATATATATATATATATATATATATATATATATATATACATATATATATATATATATATATATATATATATATATATATATATATATATATATATATATATATATATATATATATATATATATATATATATATATATATATATATATATATATATATATATATATATAATATATATATATATATATATATATATATATATATATATATATATATATATGAATATAGAAAAAACACAAATACCGTGTTGATACTATGGAAGAAAAACCCAGAAAGCACAAACTAGATTTGTTGATGAAAGTGAGACAACAGTTTCGGAATCGTCCTCAATTCCGAAACTGTTGTCTCACTTTCATCAATGAATCTAGTTTGTCATTGTGGGTTTTTCTGCCATATATATACATATGTATGTGTGTGTGTGTGTGTGTAATATATATATATATATATATATATATATATATATATATATATATATATATATATATATATATATATATATATATATACATATATATGATGCTGATAATAATGACTACAATAATGCTAATAATGGTGTTAATAATGATAATAATTTTAATAATAATGATAATAATAACAACAATGATAATAATGATGATAATAACGATAACAATAATAATAATGATAATAATAATAATAATAATAATAATAATAATAATAATAATAATAATAATAATAATAATAATAATAATAATAATAATAATAATAATAAATAATAATGAATAATAAAATAATAATAATAATAATAATAATAATAAATAATAATAATAATAATAATATAATAATAATAATAATAATAATAATAGTAATAATAATAATAATAATAATAATGATAATATTCATACAATCATAATAACAACAATACTAATGACAATAACAGTAATAATACTGATAATGTCAGTAACATAAATGATAAAGATAAATTTTATGATAATGATAACAATGATAATAACTACATTAATAATTACAACAATGATGATAGCGATGATTGATGATAATGATAATGATAATAACAGTGATAATAATAATAACACAGCGACATGTTCTCAACTTCTATCGATACCTTAATTAATAACATTGATCAGCTTTTTGTCATCCGCATCATTCATCATCCTGGCTCCTTTTAGACCAGTCACTTATTGATTAAATTGGGGTGAAATATACAATGAAGAGAGAATAGACACACTCACAGATACACGCACATACGCACACACGTACTCACAGATACACGCACACACACAGAAGTACTCGCAGATACACGCACACACACACACGTACTAACACACACACAAACACATACACACACACACACACAGACACAGACACAGACACACACTCACAGACACACACACACACACACACACACACACACACACACACACACACACACACACACACACACACACAGACACACACTCACAACACACACACACACACACACACACACACACACACAATTATTGCACAAAAATCAATGAATGACTAAAGGAATGAATAGATATGTAGATAAATCAATATAAATCACTTAATGAATAGATAATTGGACGAATAAGTTAATAAATGAATAAGTAAAGAGAACACAGATAAATGGGTGGATAGATAAATAAACAAAAATAGAGATAAGGGAATTATAAATAGAAACAAACGAAAATATGAATATGCATAATAAACAAATAAATGTATATGCAGACGTAAATCAAACAAGAAAAAAAAAAACAGAAGACAGAAAGAAAGGAAGAAAGAAAGAAAGAAGGGGAGAAAGAAAGAGAATGAAAGAAAAAAAAGCACAGAAAGTAAGGATAAAATTATTTGAATAAATAAATAAACAAAGAAAGAAAAAAAGAAAGAAAGAAAGAAAGAAAGAAAGAGAAAGAAAAAGAAAGAGAGAAAGAGAGAGAGAAAGAAAGACAGAAAGAAGGAAAGACAGAAAGAAAGAAAGAAAGAAAGAGAGAAAGAAGGAAAGAAGGAAAGAAAGAAAGAGAGGAAATAATAATAATAATAATGATAATAATAATGATAATAATAATGATAATAATAATAATAATAATAATAATAATAATGATAATAATAAACACATACCCCCCTCTTCATCAACCTGTCTATCGCCTTTCTCTGGATGTGTCGCTGCAAGTGACAACAGCAATCGGGTCATACTATTGTTGCTATTTTTAATTGTGACTCAAAAGCTAGATTACCCTCGCTATCTCTTTTGGTTTCTCTCTCTTTCTCTCGCAATTTGGTCGCTAGTTACCCCCTCTTGGTTTCTCTCTTCTCTCTCACTCTCTTTATGTCTGTCTGTTTGCCTCTCTCTTTCTATTTTTTTCTCTCTCTTTCTATTTCCCTCTCTCTCTCTCTCTCTTTCGTTTCTAACCCCTTCGCTCGCTCTTCTTCCTTATTACTCTCTTCTCTCTCTTTTTCTCTTTTTTTTCAGTTGTCTGTTCTCCTCTCTCTCCGTCCCCTTAGTTCTCCTTTTCTCTTTCTTCCATTTTTCTCTCCCTCTATCCTTCTCGCTCTTCCTCTCTCCCTCTCGTTCTTTCCTCTCCTTTTCCCTCTCGCTCCCTTTTCTCCCTCTCTCTTTCCTCCTTCCTTTCCTTCCTCTCTATCTCTCCCTCCCTCCCTCTCTCTCTCTCTCTCTCTCTCTCTCTCTCTCCTCTTCCCATATTACACGTCATTATTCACCTAATGGTACCTTTTTCAAGTATATAATTCGTTATATAACGTATATTCTTTGTAAAGTAAATAGTTCGTTATATAAAGTATATTCTTTGTAAAGCATATCATTCGCTATATAAAATGTATTCTTTGTAAAATGTATCGTTCATTATATATATATATATATATATATATATATATATATATATATATATATATATATATATATATATATATAATATATATATATATATATATATATATATATATATATATATATTCAAATTTCGGTTTCTAAGTACTGGCGGCGGAATTCCATATATCTTCCTATTATTACTGTTACTATTATTATCATCAATTATCATCATTGTTGTTATTGTCATTCTTTGTTGTTGTTATCATTACTGTCATAATTATTATCATTGTTATTATTGTTACATTTCATCGTAATTATCATTTATTTATCGTAGTTTCATTCATTATAACCATTAACTACAATGGTTGTAGTTCTTAGAGTTGGTATCATAAGTATCATCTTTATTACATTATTACTAGCATCATTAACCATATCATAATTAATTAATTAAATATCGCAATCAGTCAGCTAATATCTGCGCATAAATTCACACATAATATATATTTTTAGAAGTCTGTATCTCCTTTTTACTGTCCTTCTTTTCCTATCGTTCATTCTCTAAGAGATAAGTGAAAAAGATAAAAAAGTAGGAAAAGAGGAGGGAAAAAAAAGGACCATTTCTTCTTTCAAAGGTCGAGACAATTTCCTCAGGACAACACAATAGCCTGTGCTACAAACTCTGTGAAATTTGTCCTTTTTTTTCTTTAATCTTCTTTTTTTTTGTGTGACTATTTTTCTGTCTTTTTACGTGGCGTTCGCAATTATCCATAATTGTTCATCGTATCCTGGGTAATTTTGTGAATTTAAACGTTCCTTGTATCATCCTTGCACTCAGTGTGTAATAAAACATCTAAAAAATGTCATCTACTAACGTAAAGTTCGTTAGTATTAATTTACAAAGGTGAAGTAAATTTTAAATAACGTTTAATATACTCCCTCTAAAAGTAAAAAGAGGGAACCCTATTTGGCAACACATGATACACGCCTGCCCGATGTATGATGATTCGGGGGCATTACCGGTATGAGTGTATCCGGTATACCAAAAGGGTACCTACCTGGATTATCGGCACGTTTTGGTAGCGACGACGCCGGAATTCAAATATTAGGTATTAGGCAGTTAGCGTTTGGGCTGTTCTGTCCAGGAATTAATTTAATCCGCTGGAATACTCGTACGATAACTTTAGCATTACGATACGATATTTTTTGGCGGATGATTCATAAGCACTTTGATTTCGAATCCCGCATAACGGTCGGATAAAGGGATCGGATACAATTAAACTTGATCCGCTTCTACTACAAGCCATCAAACTATAGGAAAAATAAATAAATATTCTTCGCTGTTGTTAAAATTCGTTAAAAAAAAGCATAATAACTAACCTGGTGTGTCTTTGTTTAAGAATATCCTGTCAACAAATAAATTTGTTTACTTGGAAGTCCTTAGACATCCGGCATGAGTTTTGCAAGATAACAGCTATTGTATATATACACAAATGCACACACGCACACACACACATACACACACACACACACACACACACACACACACACACACACACACACACACACACACACATTATCACTGTATTTATAGAAAAAAAAGATCAAATTATGAAACAAAACCGATTATTTCAACCTCAATATATAATGTCCAATAACTTATCGCAAATAAACATCTACGTCTAATATAACAAACATAACGAATTTGATATAATTATGACCTAACCGACCTTAAAAAACAATAAAATTTAAAAAAGAGTAAAAAACAGACAGTTTACAGGCCACATCCGGACAAGCGGCCTACTCTGCTCAGACACACTTTGTCCAGTGAAAGTGAAATAACATTTTAAATAACGGTTTGACATTAATAACAACAATAAGAGGATGAGAAGAAAGGTTATCATCATTAGTTTCATGATACTGGTAGTGATGATAATGCTAATATACATACATACATACATATTACATATATATATATATATATATATATATATATATATATATATATATATTATATATATATATATATAATGTGTATATATGTGTGTGTGTGTGTGTGTGTGTGTGTGTGTGTGTGTGTGTGTGTGTGTGTGTGTGTGTGTGTGTGTGTTGTGTGTGTGTGTGTGCGTGTGTGTGTGTGTGTGTGTGTGTATATATATATATATATATATACATATATATACAATATACACAATATATATTTGTGTACACACACACACACACATACATATCTATATCTATATCTATATCTATCTATCTATCTATATATCTATCTATAAGAAGAATGAGTGAAATCTAAGATATGAAACAAAAGACCCTCCCGCCCACCATCCACCCAACCCACCCCACCCCACAGCCCACCTGCGCTGCTCGTGGTTTCAAACAAAACCTCAACAAAACCTCAAAACAAAACCTCACAAACAAAACCTCACGAACAAAACCTCACAAACAAAACGAACAAACTCACAAACAAAACCTCACGAACAAAACCTCACAAACAAAAACCTCACGAACAGTCCCTTTTCGCTCTCATAAAACTACTAAGCCCGCCCTCACGATCACACCCCCTCCCTCACGTTGCTTCTAAACACTCACTTAAACTACCTCTTTCTGCTGCCGGTTTGCCTTCTGTGAGAAAATAGATTGAGAGAGGGAGAAGGAGAGAGGGAAAGGGTGAGGGAGAGGGGAGGTGAGTGAGGGTGGGGGGGTTGGGGGGGTGGGGGGAGAAGGGAGGGGAGAGAGGGAGAGGGAGAGGGAGAGGGAGAGGGAAGGAGAGAGGGGAGAGGAGAGGGGAGGGTGGGAGGGAGAGGGAGAGGAGAGGAAAGAGATAGGGGGAGGAGGGAGAGAGGAGGAGAAGAAAGAGAGAGAGAGAGAGAGAGAGAGAGAGAGAGAGAGAAGAGAGGAGAAGAGAGAGAGAGAGAGAGAGAGAGAGAGAGAGAGAGAGAGAGAGAGAGAGAGAGAGAGAGAGAGAGAGAGAGAGAGAGAGAGAGAGAGAAGAGAGAGAGAGAGAGAGAGAGAAGAGAAGAGAGAGAGAGAGAGAGAGAGAAGGAAAGCAGAGAGAGAGAGAAGAGCGAAAAGAAAAAAAGAGGAAGGAAGAGAGAGAGAGAGAGAGAGAGAGAGCGACAGAGACAGAAAGACAGACTCTGTGCGAGAACGAAACAAAAGAATGAAAGAAAGAGGAAAAAAATCAACAAAAAAATTAATAGAGAAGAACCGACATGTAACCACCACTTCCATCGCCTTCACACTGACAACCGTTTCAGACAATACAGTACACATCACCCCTTTCCCTCCCCCTCCCCCCTTCCACCTCCCTCTCCCCACCCCTACCACTCCCTCCCTTCTCCTTCCTTTTCCAATCCCTCTACCTCGCTCCCACCTCCCTTCCCCCACCCCTTACCATCCCTCCCTCCTCCATTTTCACTCCTCCCCCACCCCTCACCACACCCTCCATCCCTCGCCCCCCCCCCCCCCCTTACCCTACCAATAACCTCCCCCAACCCCGCCTCCTCCATTTTCCCTCCCCTCCCTCCCTCGTTCTCCCCTTCCCTCTCCCTTTCCTCCCCCCGCCTTTACCATACAAAAAACCTCCCCCACCCCCATCCCTCTCCCCAACTTTCCCTCCCCTCTCCAACCATTACTACACAACACTGTACATTACCGGGAATAAAACCCAAGCTGTGTTGATAAGGAAAGCCGGCGATTCGGAGATCTTAAGGTCCTGTCAAACTAGCACTTTTACCGTCAATTTTCAGAAATTTTGTCCATTTTTGAGCGAATTGTCGATTTTCCAGTCAGACGATAATGATCGTTTCCGTCT
>NW_020871816.1:73427-83427 GCF_003789085.1 Penaeus vannamei
CATTGTCTATTATCGCTGCTATTATTATAATTATCGCTGTTATTGTTGCTATTATTGTTATTATCATTATTTTTATAATTATTATTAATATCATGGTTTTCATAATTATTATTGTCATTATTATCATTATTATCATTAGTAGATTTTATAATAATCATCATTACTATTAATATTATTATTTTTATCATTATTATTATTATGATTATGGTTATTAGCTTTTATTATCATCATTATCATTATCATTATCGTGTTTTGTTTTTGTTTTCATCATTATTCATACTCTTACGTCCATTCTTCTTCAGATTATGATCAGTATTAATATCAGTATATCATCATCATCATTACTCATCATTATTAATTTATTTTCCTTATCATGAATGTTGTTATCATTGTTTTCATTAATCAATCATTTCATCATTATCATCATCTTGATTATTATCATTATTAATACAAACATTGTTATTGCCATCATCATTATCATTAGCATTACCATGATCATTATTGTTATTCTTCACATTATTACCATCATCATTACCGTCATTACAATCAATGAAAGCATTATCAAGACCAGTTATCATTCATCATCATCATTCATCATAACATATTACCCTTTCACGATAACGAAGCCATGAAACAAGACCTACCCTTATAATGACTTTTAACATCTTTATAAAGAACCACAGCATATCAACTTGATAAAATATCCGTAAATGATACAAAACAAGACTCACTAACGGGGTTGTGTGCTCGACGCGTCACTATAACGAGGTTCCGATCAGTATACACTCGAACCGTCAGTATCCTGTGATGATACACTGACATCGCCCTTGAGTAGCACGTGGGCGGCAAGGAAGCCTATAAAACGATTGGTGATGCTTGTGAGGGCTTGTATGACAGGCAGTCGACCAATAGTCACGAGTGGTGAGGTTGTTATAACGAGGTGATGATGAGGTGTTGCCAAAGTATGGCTTAATTATGTATATATTGTTACTGATGTTTTGTATTAATCAGTGATGCCAATAGTCACGAGTGGTGAGGTTGTTATAACTTGAGGTGATGATGAGGTGGTGCCAAGTACAGCTTTATTATGAGTGATAGTGTTACTTGTTTTGTTATTGTGGTCCTTGTTAATGTTGTTTTTATTGTTATTGTTGTTGTTTCTATTTTTACTGTTATCATTATTTTCGTATATTGTTATTATTTATTATCATCATTGTTAATATTATTGTTATCGTTGTTATCATTATTATTATTATCATTGTCAGTATTTTCATAAGTAGTAGTATTAGTACCACTGTTATTAATTGTTTGTCCTAACTATTACTATTATATCATTGCTATTTTCCTAATTATTGGTATTATTATTATTGTTATTGTTATTATCATGATTATCATTAGCATTATTATAATCATAATACCAATTATTACCATTTGCATTATTAATATCATCACCATCATATGTAGTAGTGGAGTAGTAAAACGGTTGTAGTAGTAATAGTAGAAAATAGTATTCGTAGTAGTAATAGCATAAGGGCTTGTGATATTAGTAGTAGAATCGTCATCATCATCAAAATCACAGTCAATATTAGTTCTCATTTTATCATTAAATTGATCAACATTCATTTGTTTGTGTTAAATACGATGTTTAATTCACCGTTAATAGAAATATCACAAATATTAGAAATGAAGATGAAAATATTTTGATATGAATGTGTTTTCTTCCTGTGAGTATTTTAATACCCTCCGCCCACACCCACGCAAGGGCGCGGGCGGCGGAGTACCCAGCCGGAGCAGGTGTGTGGGCGGGCATGGGCGGGGCGCGGAATCGGATGACTGTCATCATAAACACGTCAGGAAATCAGGAAGTCACGGGCGTATGGCAACTACACCCCCCCCCCCCCCTCCCCTTCATCTCATCTTTACCCCTTCCCCCTCCACTGACGTATACCCCCTCCCCCCTCCCCCACTTTTTTACCTTTTTCTGCACACATACACCTCCCCCCCTTCCCCTCCTACATGTATCCTCCTCCCTCGCAACCCCACGTATATCCCTCTTCCTCTCTCATCTCTTCTTCTTCTTTCCCTCTTCTCTTTGGCTCTCTTCCGTTTTATCACCTCTCTTATACTCATATTCCTTCCCTTTCCTCTTCGTTTCCCCTATTTTCCTCTCGCCCTGTACCTCGGCCGTCACCCCCCCTACCCGCCCCCTCCCTCCGTACCTTTGGCGGACGGTAGGCGTGACACCCCCTTCCCCTCCCTCTCCCCCACTTCTTCCTAGGCCCCCTATCCACCCCTCCTCTATCCTCCCCTCTGCCCCCTATCCTGTCCCTCCCCCCTCCCTCCCCTCTCCCCCCTATTTCCCCTCCCTCCCCCCCTATCTCCCCCTTCCTCTCCCCCCTATTCTCCCCTCCCTCTCCCCCCTATCCTCCTGCCTCTCCCCTATCCTCTCCTCACTCTCCCCCTATTTCTCCCCCTACCCTCTCCCCCCTATTCTCCCCTCCCTCTCCCCCCTATTCCCTCCCCTCTCCTCTCCCTAACCTCCCTTCCTCTCCTCTCCCTCCCTATCCTCCCCTGCCTCTCCCCCCCCCATTCTCCCCTATTCTCCCCCCTATGCTCTCCCCCTATCCCCCTTTCCTCTCCCCCTTATCCTCTCCCCCTCTCCCCCCTATCCTTCCCTCTCCCCTATCCTTCCCCCTCTCTCTCCCTATCCCCCCATTCCTTTCCCCTTATCTACCCCCTCCTCTCCCCTCCCTCCCTCTCCCCCCTCCCTTCCCTGCTCCCCCGATGGCGAAGATAAAACCCCGTTAAATTGAACCCCGATCGCTCGACGTCAGGTGATTGATCAGCTTATGTCACTCTCTCACGCTTTCTTCCTTTTACGAAGAAAGATTAAGAAAAGACGAGAGCGAGAGAAGAGAGAGAGAGAGAGGGAGAAGAGAGAGAGGGAGGGAGGGAGAAAGAGGAGAGAGAAAAAAAGAGAAAGAGAGGGGAGGAGAGAAAGAGAGAGAGAGAAAGGGGGGGGGGTTGGAGAGAGAGAGAAAGAGAGAGCGAGAGCGAAAGCTAGAGAGAGAGTGAGAGAGAATATATGAAAAGAGAGAGTGGAGGAAGATAAAGAGAGAGAGAAAGAGGCGAGAGAGAGAGAGAGAGGAGAGAAGAGAAGGAAAGATAAAAAAAACGAACCACTCAATCTCGACAATCAACAAAGACAACAAAAAAGAAAAACAAACAAAACCCAATAATTAAGAAAAAGAGAAAGAAAGAATTTTCAGTGATTTAGCGCACCCCGGCCTTCACCCAGCGCGAAAGTTAAAATCCGCGAAAGTGTTTCATCAATCATATGCCCACAGCCCCCCCCCTCCCCCACCCTCGCTGGTTGGGGGAGGGGGGGAGAGAAGATGAGAGGATGAGAATAAAAGAACGGAGATAGGAAGGAAGGAAGAAAAGGGAAGAAGGAAAAGAAGGCGGAGAAGGGATGGGGGAGAGAGGAAGTATTTAAAGAAAATAAAAAAAGGGAAGTATTGAAGAAGGTGATAGGAAGAACGTAGAAAAGGGGAGGGGAAAGAGCAAATAAATAGGAATAAGAAGAAAGATAAGATAGGTAAGGGGGATTAAGAAGAAGGGAAGTAATGAAGAAGAGAGGGAGAAGAAAATAGGAGTGGGAGATGAATGAAGGAAAGAGATAGAGAGGAAGAAAGGAGAGGAAGGAAGTAGAAGTTGGAAGAGGGACAAAGAAATAGAGTAATAAGAGAAAACGAAATTGAAGAAAAAAGAAGATGAGCGAAAGAGGACATAGGAAAGAGGGAGAGAAAGGAATTTGATAATGGGAAGAAGCAGAGAGTAAAAGAATGGAAGAGTTCGGAAAGGGAGGAGACAGAGAAGTGACGAGGAGATAGAAAGAAATAATATTTGAAAAAAGCAAAAGAAAGAAAAAGCATAAGTAAGGATAATAAAGGAAGTAAGGGAAGAGGACAAGTCATTAGTAAAAAATTACTTAATACGAAAGAGAGAAAATGCATATTCTATATATATATCGAATATATATGCTATAACTCTATATATCTATCTTATCTATCTATCTATACGTATATATAATAAATAATATATATATTATATTATATATATATATACATATAATTATATATATTAAATATATATATATATTATATATATGTATATATATGTATATATATATATATATATATATAATATTATTATAATATATATATATATATATATATATATAATATATATATATATATGTATATATCCTCCGTCCGCCCCTTCATATCCTCCGCCTCTTCTTAATCCTCCTTCCTCCCTCCCTCCTCTCCATCTCCCTCTCCTCCTCCCCCTTTTTCCTTCCCTCCCTCCCTCTCCCCTCCCCTCCCTCCTACTCCCTTCCTCCTCCCCTCCACTCTCCCTCCATCCCTCCTTCCCTCCCTCTCCCNTGTATATATATATATATATATATATATATATATATATATATATATATATAATATATATATATATATATATATATATATGTATATATATATATATATAATATATATATAATATATATATATATATATATATATGTATGTATATATATTTATATATATATATATATATATATATGTATATATATATTATACTATATTATATATATATATATATATATATGTATGTATGTATAGGTATATATATATATATATATATATATATATTAATATATATATATAATATATATATATATGTATATATATATATATATATATATATATATATATATATTATGTATATATATATATATATATATATATATGCAAAGAGAGCAGTTAAGTGTTTAAGCAAATTAAAATAGATCCTCTTATATTTCCCTCATTGTATCTTGTGTGTTGCAAGTTTTTTTTCAATAGAATCAGACTAGGATTTTTTTTTCTTAAAACTTTTAAAATAAACAGTACTCATAAGCTGAAATGATTTTGTTGCTTCCTCGGGCAGCTTGCAATCTTTTCTCAGCAGAGAGAGAGAAACTTTAGATGTTTTAAGACTTCAGGTGTTTCAGGAGCTTGTGATTTAAGGCTGTAGGTGCTTCAGAAATTCAGATATTAATCATTTTAGAGGTTACAGGTGTTTCAGGACGTCAGATATCATAAGACTTCAGTTGTTGTTTTTTCAAACCGATTTTTTAGAAGCTTTAGACGTCCCAGCAGTTTCAGGTATTTCAGGCATTGGGCTTTTTTTTTAGGACCTTAGGTGTTCCAGAGGCTTCAAGATTTTCCCAGAGCTTTCAGATTTTTTAAGGATTCAGATTATTCGGAGAGAGAGAGAGAGAGAGAGAGAGAGAAGAGAGAGAGAAGAAGAGAGAGAGAGAGAGAGAGAGAGAGAGAGAGAGAAGAGAGAGAGAGAGAGAGAACGGGGGGAGGGGGAGAGAGAGAGAATGAGAGACAGAGGAAAGAGAGAGAGAGAGAGATGAAGACCGAGACAGAGGAGAGAGAGAGAGAGAGAGGAGAGAAGAGAGAGAGAAGGAAGAGAGAGAGAGAGGAGAGAGAGGAGAGAGAGAGAGAGAGAGAGAGAGAGAGAGGGGAGGGAGGAGAGAGAGAGAATGAGAGAGGAGAAGAGAGAGCGAGAGAGAATGGAAAGACAGAGACAGAGAAGAGAGAGAGAGAGAGAGAGAGAGAGAAGAGAGAGAGAGAGAGAGAGAGAGAGAGAGAGAGAGAGAGAGAGAGAGAGGAGAGAGAGACAGAGAAAGAAAAATGAGAAAGAGGGGGGAGAAAGAAAGAGAGTGCATCTGTTACTTTTCCTACAAGAATAAACAAATGTCTGAAATCAGCTTTATGGCGCAAGTCGAACCCCCTCTACTGTCCGCTCCCCCCCCCCCCCTCCCCGGCGCCCAGGGTGTGAGGCGGGTGTCGCGGCTCGTCCATTTTTTATTATATTTTTTAGGGGAGACTCAATTCGAGGCCGGGCTGATCACCGCGAGCCCTAATCTGTCCAGACTTTGATCAAATGCCTCGGCGCGTGTGTAAGGAAGACAGGCACCCTTCCCGTTGAAAGAAAAAAAAAATATTTAAGAAATAAAATAGATGAAAAAGACTAGGCTTAACTTTAAAGCGACAACTCTCTCTCCCTCATTCCCCTTCTCCCCCCTCCCCCCCTTCCCCATCTCACTCACCCGTCCCCCTTCAAACTTTTCATAAAAGCCAAGGGCAGTAAAAATGCATGCCTTGGTTTTTAAGTCTTCCCGAACAGTTAAAATGACAATATATCCCTGACAAGCGCGGAGAGAAGAGACCCGAGCCCAAAACCCGCCAAAACGAGCCTTCCCGCCGAATGCCAACAAGACCCAAAATCACCCCGAGTCGCCACGGTTAAACCACCCTTACGGACTCGACGCGGGAAGGTCCACGCGGCGGAAATGCCTCGCCGACCCTCCTCCCGCACGCGTTTATGAGTGAAAGATACCGCATTTCTGAGGTGTCATACGCAGAGAGACGCCTCGGTAAATTATCTTGCCAATAGACCCAAAATAGACTCCTTCCTTCTCGACGCGGCCGCGCTGTTTACCTTAGAATGCGTAGGCTCGGGGGCTGATAGGCCTATATTCTCTATCTTAGGGTGCGGGGCTGAAGATGAAAGAGAATGGAAGAGAAAAAAATATATTAAGACGCACGTGTGTCTACGTTCGGAGAGGTGAAGGGGGGTGGGAGGTGAGTATACAGCATGTTCTTTATCATGCCTTACTGATGGGGCGATGGAATACAATGTACTTGTTATTGTTTTCCTGAAATTCTTAACTCTGAAGGTCAGTTTCGAAATTTTGTTGTCATCATCATCGCAATTAATATCATGATTACTGTTATTATCATCATTTTCATTGTTGTTTTTGCAATTAATCGCAATTAATATCATGATGATTGTTATTATTATCATTTTCATTGTTGTTGTTGTTGTAGTTGTTTTCATCATTATTGTTATTATCATTACTATTATTATTATTGGTGCTGTTGTTGTTATTATCATTATTATTATTATCATTATTACCAATATTATTTATATCATTTTATCATTATTGTTATTATTGATACTAACAGTAGTAGTAGTAGCAGTATCATTATTACTATTGTCTTTATTATCATTATTATTATGTTATTATGATTGTTATTATCCTTATCATCTTTTTCGATATTATTGATATTATTACTATTGTTTTCATCATTACATTTTTTTTCATTATAATTATCATAAGTACTTTTATTATCATCATTATTGTTGTCACTAATACTATTGTTGGTATTATTATTGTCATTCTATACTATTACTGTTATTCATTATATTACTTGTAGTACTATTATATCATTACTATAGTCATCTATCATTGTCATTATATTATCATTATTATTTTATTGTCATTATTTATATATTAATTATTTATTTTATTATTATTGTTATTATCATTATTATCATTATTATCATTATTTTATCATTATTATTATTATTATTATATTGTTATTGTTGTTGTTGTTTATATATTATCATCATTATTTTACTATCATTATTTTATATCATTGTTATTCTTACTATTGCCATTATCATATTATTTTTTATATTACCATTATAATTGTTGTTATTATTATTATCATTATCGTTATTATTATTATTATTATTATCATTATCATTATCATATTATCATTATTATTATTATTATTATTATCATTATTATTATTATTATTATTATTATTATTATTATTTATTTATTATTATTATTATTATTATTATTATTATTATTATCATTATTATTATTATTATTATCATTATCATAACTTTCATTTTTCAATTCTTTATCAATGTTATTATTATAATTATTTTTGCTGTTGTTGTTGTTATGTTATTATTATCATCATCATTATCATTATTATTATTAATTATTATTATTATTTATTATTATTATTATTATTATATTATTATTTATTATTATTATTATTATTATTATTATATCATCTTATATTATTATTATTATTATTATTTATTATATTATTATTATCATTATCATTATTATTATTGTTGTTGTTATTTTCATTTTCTTTTATTGCTATTATTCTATTATCCATCATTATCATGCTTCTTCGCATTATTATTATCATTATTATTGCTGTTGTTGTTATTGCTATAGTTTTTGTTATTATTATTATCACCATTATTTTCAACTATCATGTCATTATTATTATTATCATTATCCTTTTTAATGTCGCTATTGTTATCATTATTATTATTATCATTATTATTACTAGTCGTAGTAATATCATTAGTAGTAGTAGTAGTAGTAGTATTGTTGTTGTTGTTATTGCTATTAGTATCATTTTTAATGACAGTATATCCGGGTCGTGCAGTTGATAAATTGCAGAGATCAGTGACGCAATAGCTGCCTCCGGGTATTGCAAAACCTGAAGACAATATTTCCGGGTCGTGCAGTCGATCTCTGTCTGCTTGCTTCTTTGTCGAGATTCGTTGTCTGTTTCTTCACCGTCGTTCGTGTTATTGTTCACTCTCTTCTTTTCCTTTTTTTTTCTTTCTTTTTCCTTTCTGACACCGGTTTTATCATCATTTCCTTCCTCTTCTCTTAGGGGAAGAAGAAGACCTGTTATCAAATCAAAGTTTTTTATTTATTTATTTACTTTTTATTTATTTTTTTTATTTATTTATTTATTTATTTTCATTTATTATTATCTTTTTTTTTGCCAAGTTCTAACCAAATTCACACATAAACCATCAATGAAACACAATTTTCACCATTTTTCCCCACCATTATTCCCATCACCATCCGCCAGGACCCGCTGTCTGCCACCGCGAAGACAACCTCATTTAAGAAAAAAAAAAAACTATTTAGATCGCCTCCTCATCTTTTTCGTTATGAGGGATTGCCGAAGGTTCGTCTCCGTCATCTGATAAGCGTCCGGGCGCTGATAGGCGAGTGGTGGAAGAGGGGATAAGAAGGGGGAAAGAGGGGGGAAGAGGGAGGAGGGGGGAGGAGGAGTGGAAGGAGGGTGGAGGGAAGGGAAGGAGGGGAAGAGGAAAAGAGGAGGGGGGAGAGGGAGGAGGGAAGAGGGGAAAAGGGGAGGAGGGAGGGAGGGAGGGAGGGAAAGGAGGGGAGGGAAAGGGGAGGGAGAGAGAAGAGGAAGAAGGGGAGGAGGGAAGAGGGGAAGGGGGAAAGATAGGGAATTAGGAAGAGGGAAGAAAGAAAGGAATTAGGAAGAGGGAAGGGGAAGGGGAAGGGGGTGGGAGACAGGTAGGAATTAGGAAGAGGGAAGGGGGGAAAGGGGAGAAAGGTAGGGAAAGGAAGAGGGAGAGGAGAAAAGAGGGAGAGGGAAAAAGGAAGGGAAGGGAAAGGGAGAAAGTAGGATTATATTAGGAAGAGGAAAAGGGGGGAAGGGGAAAGGGAGGGGGATTGTACGGTAGGAGAGGAAAAGGGGGGTGGGAAAGGGAGAAAGAGCGAAGGGAAAAAGGGGAAAGGCAGATAGGTAGTATTTAGGAAGAGGGGAAAGGGGGAGGAAAGTACTTGCTTATGCTAGTCATACTGGGAGGTTCTTCGTGAAGAGGGAGGGAGGAGAAAGAGACAGACAGGCAGACAGTTAGACAGACCTATAGACAGACAACAGACAAACAGACAAGCAGATAGACAGACAAGCAGACAGACAGAGAGAAACAGAAATAGAGTCGAGAAGCAGAGACAGACAGACGAACAGACACTCCAAAACGTGGGAGAGAAAGGGAGGACTTATGTGACTGTCACTGTATGTGTGTCTGAGTGAGAGAGAAAGGAAATATATGTGTGTATGCGTGCGTGTGTGTGTCAGTGTCTAAGGGTGTGAGTGACAGAGAAGGAGAGTGGGTATGTGTGTCAGACTGTGTAAGTGTGTAAGTGAGAGTGTGTGCGTTTTGAGTCTGTTTAGTGTTTGTGAGAGGTAAAGCGTGTGTGTGTGTGTGCGTGTGTGTCTGTGTGTGTTGTGTTGTTTAC
>NW_020871816.1:113427-120927 GCF_003789085.1 Penaeus vannamei
AATCAATTTGTCTGGCATTTTTTTTTTCTCCAATTCATGCACGTTCTCTATTGACTTTCTGTTCATCTGTCTGTGCTTGTCTAGATTTTTTTATGGTTATTCGACAAAGTTTATACTTGTCTTTCCATTCATATAGCCATCGGAGTTTCATTTTTTGTATATACATTCTTAATACAACTCCCTCATATACACACACTTGTATACACACGGACATACACGCACACACATGCACACACACACACACACACACACACACACACACACACACACACACACACCACACACACACACACACACACATATTATATATTATATATATATATATATATATATATATAGAGAGAGAGAGAGAGAGAGAGAGGAGAGAGAAGAGAGAGAGAGAGAGAGAGAGAGAGGAGAGAAACAAGAAGAGGAGATATATAGACAGACCAGAGACAGAGAAACAGAGAGAAGCAGAAGACAAGAGAACAATAGAGACAAGACCAGAGCAACAGGTAGACAAAAAGGGAGCCAGTCATCCAGACAAGAAATAGACAGACAAACAGACAGAGACAGATACACAAACATACCTACTTCTCATGTTCCTTAGTTCACGTCTTTATTCAAGCAAGTGCGAGTGTGTTAAAAGCAAAGGAAACTCAAAATCATTTTTCCCTCGGCGTGACAACTGCCCGACATGCAAACAGCCGAGAGCGTCAAGAAGTCAAGATGGTTCGTCAAAAAAAAAAGAAAAAAAAAAAAAAAAAAAAAAACCGAAATGTAAATGGCGGAAAGAACGGACATTTTGCCAACCGCCGGGGGCATTCTGTTTTCTTTTTTCGATGTCGGAGTTGAGTTTTTCTTCTCAATTTTTTTTCTCTCTTTTGTTTTTTTGCTCTTCTTTTTCCTTTCATTTTTATGGTTATGTTATGTCAAGTCGTTTCTATCCTTTCGTATCTTATCTTCCTTTATTTTATTTCATAACGAATATATATTTGTCTTGAAGTCTACATGTCTGCATCTGTATGTTTGGCAATGTATTCATATCTTTATATCTCTATCTATATACTTATGTCTCTATATCGGCGTCCATGATCCTATTGTCGCATCTATCTATCTATCTACTCTCTCTCTCTCTCTTCTCTCTCTCTCTCTCTTTTTCTCCTCTCTCTTCTCTCTCTCTCTCTCTCTATAGTAATAATAACACACATTACTTCATCACCATAATACCCCGTACAAACTACACAACTAAGTTATCATTTACATCACCCAATATCCCTCGTACATAACACACATACATTCATACTAGTCCCTGGCTGTAAGCGCTATGATCGCGCTGGAAGTGATGTGTACATTGTGTGTGATCTTGTGCTGATGCTGCCCCATACCCGCAACACACCACATCTTCACACTCAACCCCCAACACACACATCTTCACGGTCTTACCCCGCATGTAGCTNTCTTCTTTCCCCCCTCCCCCCCCCTCTCCCCCTTTTTTAAGCTATCTGTCTTTATGTCTGCTGATTAGACCCCACCCCTTTCCCTCCTCTCTCTCTCCCTACTTCGCGTCTCCGTCACCGTCTGTCCGAGTTTCTGTCCATGTCTGTATTCTTCGTCTTCTCTCTGTCGGGGTCTGGGTCTTTCTGTGCTTGTCTGTCTGTTCTGCCCGGTCTCTCTCTTCCCTTCTCTCTAATCTCTTCTGTCTCTTTCTTTATGTTTATGGGCCTCTTTTATTCCCCGCGCGCCCACCTTCGCTCTCCTCTCGTGTCTCTCTCCGTTCGCTCGCCGCGTTCTTCCGCTCTTGCTTCTTCTTCCCTCCTTGTTTGTTCGGAATTGGAGGATTTGTCTTTTATCCCCTCCCCCCCCCCCCCCCCCCCCGCACCCCCCTGTTTTTCCCCCCCCTGACTTCCCCCCCCCTTTAATTTCCCTCTTTCCCAACTCTCTCCCTCTCTCCCGGGTTTTTTCTTTTTTTTTTTTTTTGCGCACCCTTTTCTTTTTTTCCCCCCCCCCCCCCCCCCCCTCTCTCTCTCTCGCTCTCTCTCTCTTTTCTTCTGTCTCTGGCTCTCTACTCTCGGACTCTCTCTCTCTCTCTCTCTCTCTCTCTCTCTCTCTCTCTCTCTCTCTCCTCTCTCTCTCTCTCTCATCTCTCTCTCTCTCTCTCTCTCGCGCGCGGGCCCCCTTGTCTAGATTTAAGAAGGAAAATAAGAACAAACTTTTTTCTTGGGCAGGAGGAGTTGGGTGAGGAATGGGCGTGAAGGGGGTTGGGCGTGGAGCGGCATTGGGCGTGGAGGGCGGTGGTGGGCGTGGGGCGGGGTTGGGCGTGGAGAGGGCGTTGGGGCGTTGGGAGGCGGGTGAGGCACACTCCTCTAAGAACAAAGACAAATGCTCATATATCCAAACACAAACATATCCATCGGGCCTGTGTGTATCTATCCATTATCTATCCGTTTTCTCGTCGTGTTTTATGACTGTTTTGTAAAGTAACCGACCTCGCTGCCTGGGAACCATGTACACCTGCCTACGTTTTTTTGTTTTTGTTTTTTTTTTTTGTTTCTTAGATATTTCTAGTTCAATTTAGACTAAGTAAACAATTGTTGACAATGTCCTAAAACAGTAAGGATAATTTCCACATCACGCAACTCTTGTCGAACCCATAAAATTAACTGTAAAACATCATTCATACGAATGACCTTTTTTCGCTCGTGACTGTCTGTTTGACCTGATTTTTAGCGCTTTCTAAAATTGCCTCATGAATCGTTCCTTTATACTTTCTCTTTGATTTTTTTGAAGCGTGACCCTTTGTGACAGATTGTCATAAAGCTTTATTGAAAAACGTTTAGGATATATGTAGATTGCCTAAGACTGGTGTTCGGAATTTTTTACAGTCATCATTATATTCTCATTACCTTTATTGTATTGATTATAAGTCATCTGGTTGGCATTTTATCTGCTGAAAGGATGATTTGATGCTACAATTAGAGGGTAACATGTCCACTTAATGCTGCCACGCTATTTTCTCGTGTTAGTCAGTATCAGGAATCACAGTTAAGTGTACATGTTTTTTTTTCAGTTTTCTCACTGAGGATGTTCGTATGTACATACATACACAACCACACACGTATACACATGCACACACACACACGCAAAGACACACAAATAAACATACACACACACGCCACTAACACAAGCAGCACACATCATACACACACAAACACAACACACTTTAGACAAACACAAGCACACAAACGTACACACACAAACACACACACACACACTAAGACAAACACACACACCCACCGAGCGTGCACTAACACACGCCCGAATCTCACATCCAAATCCCTTACATAGAAAACGACGCAGAGGACATAGAAAGCACTCGATAAAAAAAAAAAAAAAAAAAAAAAAAAAAAAAAAAAAACTTTCCCACACCTACCACCTTCCTCCCCCCACCCCTCCCCCATTCCCACCCACCCCAAAAAAAAAAAAGAGAGAAAAAAAGGCCGTGAAAGTGAGAAACCATGTCTCTACTTCCCGCGGAAGCCTCAATTCTTGCCGCACACACAAAGGAATCCGATTTGCGAGGCCGAGTTCGAACCGCGAGTCGAACCGCTCCACTTGCGCCTGTGGGAAGAGTCTGTTCGCTAAATCGGATATTTGTCTATTCATTTATTTGCCTCGTCTCTCATTCGTGGCTTGTTTGTTGACTGTACTTGTATTTTCGTTCATGGAATTGGTTTGCCTCCGTAGTGCGCTGATCTTCGTGTCTTTATGTAGCAACAGCAAAATGTTTTTAAGCTTTCTGATGAGGATTACGGAGCTGAGTCATCCGGTGGTTCATTCGGATCATCTAAGTGTCCTGTTAGCCTATTTGCAGACTTATCAAGGAAGTGGCACCGCAATTCTAAAGACAAAAATCCCTGTCCCTGTCGTATTTTTCACTCTAGGATCCGATGAACCGTATTCCTGTTGGCAAATGTGGAAAGGTATGAATGAGACCGAATATCTTGTATTGTGAAGATATTCGGTCTCTTTCGCACCTTTCCACATCTAGAATCTGACTTTATAAGATCACGATGCATCAAGGAGAAAAGTTTATTAAACGCAATAAATCATGCACTGACAATATCTTATGGAGGTCGCGATATCAAATAAGGGGAGGATGATAAGCATAAGAGAAAAAGAGGAAAAGAAAAAGAAGAGACATTCTTCTCTTTTCCTTCGAGAGAAAGAACGCCCGGCAGCCGGCAGGAACCTTACTCGTTAGGCCTATTGCGGTGCGATCCTGAAGGCTTTTCGAAATCATTTTGGTTTTTTTTGTGTTTGTGTGTACTTTGACTTTTTAGTGTTATTTTCAGGCGACTTTTATTATTTTCTTTGTCTTATGTCTATCTATTCTAGCGATATATCTACCTATCTATATTATTAATATATATATATATATCCATTATATATATATTAATATATATATATATATATATTATATATATATATATATTATATATATATATATATTAATATATATATATATATATATATAATATATATATATATATATATATATATTATATATATAATATAATATATATAATATATATATATAATATATATATAGTATATATATATATATATTATATATATATACATAATATATATATATATATATATATAGATATGTATATGTATATGTACATATATATATTATATATATATTATATATATATATATATATATTTAGTATACTATATATATTATATATATTAATATATATATATATATATATATATATATATACATATATATATATATATATATATTATATATATAACAGAACATATACTATTACATATATATAGTATATATATAATTAGTTGGGTATGATAGATAATTAATAATAAGTAGAAAAATTATTGTGTGTTTTTCAATTATAAAATCATAAAAATATCTAAAAATTGCTTTTAGTTGATACAAACAAATGTCCAATATGTATTATAACTACATTATATATATATTATATATATATATATGAACAATCTATATATTATATGATTATATATTAGCATAATATGTAATATATAATAATTAGTATATAATATATATATTATTAATATATTATATATTATATATAGATATCTATAATTGTATATTTTAACTTTATATTAAGGGTTATCGAAGGAGGGATGTTATATATACTATATATTTGATATATATATATATGATATGAGTATATATAGATATATAGATATATATATAGTTATATAATATATATACTGATGATGTAGTGTATATATTACTAGACGATTATATACTATATATATATTGGTTTCGAGATGTACTATATTTTAGAAAATTTTTCCAATAATCGTTTTGAACAAAATTTAATTTTTGTATTAATATATATATATATATTATATATATATATATATTAGAAATATATATATGACATATATATATACTATTATATACTATATATATATATATATACTATAATATTATATATTATATATATATATATATATATATATAATATATATATATATATAAATATATTCTATATTAATATATGATTAGATAGATAGATAGATAGATAGATAGATAGATAGATACACATATACATACATATACATATACATATACATACATATACATATGTGTGTGTGTGTGTGTGTGTGTGGTGGATGTGGTGTGTGTGTGTGTGTTGTGTTGTACAGAAAAATAGCATATACAGAATATCAACATAACAGCAGGGATGGCCATCAGACGTCTCAAAAAAGAACAAATTGTCACGAGCATTAAGGCAGAGAAGGAAATCCTCTTCCGGATCAATTCGTCACTGAAGTCAGATTTGCAGTTTAACTCGCTCGGTGTTTTCACTGTGAGATGTGGCCGAATCACACGGGGATTTGGGCATAATGAAGTGGTGAAATACGGACTATTATCAATTCAGTTTGGAGAGAGAGGCGAAAGCAGAGAGAAAGGGGGGGGGGGCAGAGAAGAGAGAGAGACAGAGAAAGAAAGAAGAGAGAGAGAGAGGAGACAGAGAGAAGAAGAAAGAGGAGAGAGAGAGAGAAAGAGAAACATAGAAAGAAGGAAGAAAACATAGAAAGAAGGGAGGAAGAGAGAGAGAAAGGGAGAAAGAGAAACAGAGAAAGAGAGTGAATGAATAGACTCTTCCCCCCTTTTCCATATAATAACAAGAAAAAAAAATCCATTCCCAGCAGTGGGGTGCGCTCGAAAATGACCCAATAATTAAACAGCCATGAGGGAGGCAAGAATAAAGCAAGGGGTTTCAAGGCCAAAGGTCCCGCCCGCTTGTGAAGGAAAGATTAAACTATAATAAAGGTCCCGTTGTAGTCACTTGGATATTCGTAATTATCATCATCTTTAAAGAAAATGCATCATGATTCCAATAAGAATTCATAACTGCATCTCAGTGATCTATTTATCAGCAGAAATAAACTAGATAAAATTAAAATCCTTATTCACAGGCAGCGAAATCAAGTATTTATTAACCGAAATTTTCCCGTTGCAAGAATATTCAGGCATTACATTTTTTTTTCTTTCTTTCTTTCTTTCTTTCCATTCTTTTGGTTTCTCTCTGTCATTCCCAATCTCAAATATTGTGATAGATCAATGGGATGAATGGGTATAAAGCACGATGTATATCTTAAGTGCCATCCCTATCAAATTCTTATCATAAACTGATGATACAAAACCTAAATAACGGCGTAATAAAAGCCGAATCAACAATATCAAAGATAACAGTACCAATATTGAGAAATTGAAGAGCAAGATCGAATTCATGACTGATCTGGAAATACAAAATTGCCGGCGAGGATTCGGAGGCGCTCAGAGTGAGAGGCTGTGGCGCGAGATTCGACTGACGGTGCCTCTGACCTGCCTCTCGAAGCTGTCCTTTTGTTTGTCTAATTTAGCCATTGCTTTTTTTCTCTACTTCTACTACTACTACTATTGTCATTAATGTTACTGTTATTATTATTATTATTATTATTATCATATTATATATATATATATATATATATATATATATATATCATGTGTGTGTGTGTGTGTGTGTGTGTGTGTGTGTGTGTGTGTGTGTGTTGTGTGTGTGTGTGTGTGATAGATAGATAGATAGATAGAGATAGAGATATATAAAAGTATAATTACATATTTTTTCTTTTTCTTACTCTCTTTTTTATCGTATAGTTAGCGGTGTCTTGAGTGGCCAAAATAACAAGCTCTTGAAGAGAGCTCACACTAGAATGATGAATTCGTACCCTCTGTTGAGTGTTTAGGCCAGAGTTTCGCGGTTGGCGAGTGTCGAGAAGCCGCCCTCCTCCCTTCGAGATGATCTTCGTCAGGCTCAAGCTAGCACCGAATTGAGTGTGTCCGCAGGCACTGATTGGTCGAGTCAGTGGTCGATTTACTATCAAGCAGTGTCTTAAATTAGCACTGACGATGCTCACGTGACAAACGAAAGTGGTTAATGACATATGAATGAATGGACAATATAGAATGTTT
>NW_020871816.1:131650-134150 GCF_003789085.1 Penaeus vannamei
ACTGTCTATATACTGAGGATAAAGTTGGCCTAATCTTATCACAAATCTTGTCAGTGATTTCCTCTTTTATGTGCTTATTTATTGTGATACGATAAGTTGGGATTTGCCTATGATTGACGAGCTCAAAGTTTGTGGTTTGATGTACTGTATATTGATCAACGTTATACAGTAGAAAACATTTGATTTTGTGTATTTCAAAAATCAAATAAAGGTAGTGGGAATCATATATACTTTCTATAAAAGGAAACATAAAAAGTTAAATAACTGCAATTCTATTTCGTATTTGCTCTGTCTACCCTGCTTCTCGATCAGTCCTGCTTTCTCTCCCTCTTTCCCTTCTCGTGTGATATATAAAAAAGAGAAGGAACATTCTAACATCAACAGAAACAACTATTTGACCAGGAAGAGTAATAAATAAGCAATTTAAGTTACATAGACTGGTTTAGTATTTAAGAAGGGTAGAACATTGCGACTACTCAAGCTCCTTGAAGCTCTGAACTGCACGAGAACATCTATTTTTACCTTGGAAATATACACACATATCTATACTTTAATTTAAATTAATATTTTGAATGTAAAGTTCGAATATTTTACAGTCATAAAACCACAACAAATTGCTGTGGAGACTGAAGGTCTGAAAAGTAGAGAAAATCAGTAAATGAAAAACAAAACCAGCAATACATCGGCGTGGGAGGGGGGGGGGCAAGGGGTGACCGCTCCCCCACTCTAGAAAAGAGGGGGGGGGGCACCTAACTTCTGCCCCCCACTCCTTAACTTTCGAAGACATTCCTTGTAGACAAACAGTGCATTTCCTTAGTTTCCCAGTTGTTGAAAACACTGACACCCTTTATGGTGATCATAAGGAAATAACCATTATGTACGAATAATCAATATGTATTATCAAAAAAAAAAAAAAAAGAAAAAAGAGGAAAAAAAATCTGACATTTTAGTCTAGAAATAATGAGTTTATCTCTTTAAAACTGCTAAATTCCAATAGCTTCTGACATGTATGTGCGTGTGTACACACACACACACCACACACATACGTGTGCATTGTGTATATGGTATATGTATATATATATTATATATATATATATATATATATATATATATATATAATATATATATATATATATGTATATATATATATATATATATATATATATATATATATATATATATATATATATATATATATAATATATATATATATATATATATGTATACATTATATATATTATATATATATATATATATATATATATATATATATATATATATATATATATATACGAACACACATAAATGATACAGGAAATCAGAGTTACAGGAAATGGAAAGGTCAAAGATACAGCCAGCAACAAAAACGGTGACGCCTCGCCAGTCCTGGGCTCCATGAGATCATGCCCTTCTTGCCCTGAAAGGAGGCCCACCTTCAAACAACTAGGGCATAGTTAGGGAAGTTCGAATGTGAAGAGGTGGGAAAGTACGGAAATCAAGCGAAGAAGTGCAATAATGACTGAAATATACATGAAGAGAGAGAGAGGAATCACTTTTATTCCTGTTTAGTTGTTAATTTGATTGATATAATGGAAACCTGCCTGAAGATTTTTTTTTATTATTTCGAAAATGATTATCAAGAAATCTTATCACGTCGTTTTATTTCAATTCCTTATCGTGTTTTCTATATATAAAAGCTTAAACATTGTTCAATATTCGTCACACGGAAATATCTTTCATACATATATGAAGGATGTATATAAATATATGGCTCTGCATTATCCTAAGCAGCTACTCTTTCACTTCTCCGTCTTATATCACCTGGATCCGCTATTTAGATAAAGGTAAACTTGATGTTATTTGGAAAAAAAAACTTATGACATTAGTTCATACGCCATTATATTTCCAAATGTTTACAATTATTTCATTACCAAAAATAATGAAATGAATATGTAAAAGAAGGATATCGAAAGCAATGTTTCTTGAATAGTTTGGAGGGGAAACACTGACAAGATGTTGGACCACAGCCGCTGAAACGACAAATAAAGGCGTACAGTCAAGGTTAAGGGAATATCCCCTTAGCCTTGGGTAAAGTGAAGCTAGACTCGGCCCTTCACGGGGTGACTGAGCAAGCGTGAACCGGGAAAGGGGTTTGCTGGGAAGTGCCCAATGTGCCCAGGTCTAAAGACTGTCAATAAATAATTTGATACTAAAAGATATGTTAATAGTATAAGTTTCGCAACACCTGCATCCTATTTACCCCACCATCATTATATTAATGTACCGCTGCACACATTTACTGCTTTTCATTTTACATCTCTCATTTTCATCAACAGTTTCGGAAATAATATAATAAATCAAGTTGACTGACGATGCACTTTAACCAATTTGTATCTCAAACTTAATGCTGATATAATAGACAAGTAGCCCATCACACTCAAGTTGACCCCAGCCAAACCGTGCTTCGCGATTCATGAACGCGACTGCAGGCCGTGGTTCG
>NW_020871816.1:162987-165487 GCF_003789085.1 Penaeus vannamei
GCCCCCCTTCCCCTGCCAACCTCATATCCTTCCTCATTTTTGATTCACAACGAATTCTGGTGAAAGAAGTCTGGCAAGTTTTAACTACATTTCATCATATTATTCATGGGATTCCTGCATTACTTCTGAGCCTCAACGACTTGGGAACAAACTTTAATACAGAGGTAATCGATGATTCATGGGCTCACAAGAGATGAATGCTGAGTCTGTCAGTTATTGCATTTAATTATGCGTTAAGTTTATGCACGCTGTGTGCAAGTGCAAACAAATAGTCTCACTCTCTCACAGACATGAATATATATGCATGCATTATACAGTGCATATATATATATATATATATATATTATATTATAATATATATATATATATATATATATATATATATATATATATATATATATATATATACTAATATATTATATATATATATATATATATATAATATATATATATATATATATATATATATATAATATATATATATATATATTATATATATATATATATATATATATATATATATATATATATATATATATATATATATATATATTATATATATATATATATATATATATATATATATATATATATATATATTATATATATATATATATATATATAATATATATATATATATATATATATATATATATAATATATATATATATATGTATATATATATATATATATATATATATATATATATATATATATATATATATATATATATATATATATATATATATATATATATATATATATATATATATATATATATATATATATATATGCATTTAGCACCGCCTCGAAGCTCCCACTCCAGTCTCGACATAACTAGTGACCTCTTGACGCCGCCGCTGCCACTCCTCGAGAGCCCTCGTGGTCGACTTGACATATTTAATGAGCCATTATCATAATCAGGAGGCGGTTGTCACGTCCGGCGCGTCCTTCAGGCTCGGGATCCATTTGGCGTCCATCGCGATAGGTCGGTCGCGGTTCCTGGCTCGGCGGAGGGGAGCGAGGAGCCTGGTTTTGCTTCGTGGGTAAGACGGCGTGGAAGCTCAGCAGAGTCTTTGCTGTGGAGGGGAAGGTTGGTACAAGTGACAAGTTGCTGAAAACTGGATTTGTCAGTTAAAATCACAGTTACAGGATTTGAGCAAAGTTACAACTCGGTTATCTTGTTGCAGGTCGATAAACTAGTCTGGAGTTCAGCTATAAACGAGCAATGTCCACTAGTTACTAATCAATAAATTATTTCTTACCAAATATACAGATCTGTAAAATATTTCTCAATTACAATTACTTATAATTTAATTACCTTGAAACCACAATTGCGAACCAATAATCTATTTTACAGCCACATAGATCAATAAAACTTTTACAACCTCACTTCCATATCAATAAAAAAAATCAGCCCCCCCAAAAAAAAGAAAAAACAAACAATACATTAACTACAATAACTCCTCTCAAACTGAACTCGAATTCATTAACTAATTTTCAACTACAAATACAATCATTTAACAATTCCATCCTCATTCGCGAATTAATTCAACATTTTCAACCACAATTGCACATCATTTCACAACTCAATCAAGTATTTCTTCAACTACATCCATAAATCAACATTCGTTTGCAAGCCTATAACAATATCTATTTTTATAACTTGAAGATAACAATATCCCGTTTGTTCCATGCCCTGCCTTCTCTCGTCTTTGGTCAGTACATCGCCTTCAACAGCAATAAAAGTCCAGAAAATACCGGGTTTGCAAAACACAATCTCATTCAAACATTTCAAAAATTCTTCGTCTTGATATTGTTTTCTACTAATCTGCTGTTATAATGATGGTGACAAAAACGATAACAATGATAATGAGGAGGAGGATATATGATGATGGTGATAATGATAAGGAAAATAAATATGATGGTTATGCTGCTGCATGATAATGATAATGGTAATAATGATAATAATGATAATGATGATAATAATAATAGCAACAATAATTATAATATCATTAACAATGAAAATTTGGAGATTCATAGGTAGATTGATTGATAGATAAATAGAAGAAAGAGAGAGAGAGGGAGAGGGAGAGGGAGAGGGAGAGGGAGAAGGAGAGAGAGAAGAGAGAGAGAGAGAGAGAGAGAAGAGAGAGAGAGAAGAGAGAGAGAGAGAGAGAGAGAGAGAGAGAGAGAGAGAGAGAGAGAGAGAGAGAGAGAGAGAGAGAGAGAGAGGAGAGAGAGAGAGAGGTGAGAGAGAAGAGAGAGAGAGAGAGAGAGAGAGAGAGAGAGAGAGAGAGAGAGAAGAGAGAGAGAGAGAGAGAGAGAGAGAGAGAGAGATAAATAAGAAGAGAGAGAAGAGATTAAATAAGGAAGAGAGAGAGGAGAAGAAAAACAGAGTAGAGAAAAAAGAAAAGCGAAGAGAGCGAGGAGCCCTTCTTGGCCAGGTAATTACCCTGATGGAGGCCTCGCCGCCACCACTCCGCCTCCTGTGCTTTGA
>NW_020871816.1:181094-193594 GCF_003789085.1 Penaeus vannamei
GGAAAAGGGCGAGGAAATAGTGAGGCAAGGGGCAAGGCAAGGAGTGAAGCAAGGAAGGTAAAAGGGTGAGGGAGGGGAGAGGCAAGGAGTGAAGCAAGGAAGAGGTAAAGGGCGAGGAAATAGTGAGGGAAGGGGCAAGACAAGGAGTGAAGCAAGGAACAGATAAAGGGCTAGGTAAGGAGTGAAGCAAGGGGAAAGGCAAGGGGCGAGGCAAGGAGTGAAGCAAGGAACAGGTAAAGGGCGAGGTAAGGGGTGAGGGAAGGGATGAGGCAAGTGGCAAGGGGCAAGGAGTGAAGCAAGGAACAGGTAAGAGACGAGGGAAGGGATGAGACAAGAGGCAAGTCAAAGAGTGAAGCAAGGGGAAAGGCGAGGAACAAGCCAAGGAGTGAAGCAAGGGGAAAAGCAAGGGACAAGGCAAGGAGTGAACCAAGGGACGAGGCTAGGGGATAAAGCGAGGAACAAACTGATGGGCGAGAAGAGGCGAAGCAAGGAGCGAGGCAAGGGGTAAAGCGAGGGAGATAGACGAGAAGAGAGGCGAAGCAAGGAGCGAGGCAAGGGGGTAAAGCGAGGACAAACTGACGAAAGGGAGCGAGGCAAGGGGGTAAAGCGAGAGACAAACTGATGACGAGAAGAGAGCGAAGCAAGGAGCGAGGCAAGGGGGTAAAGCGAGGAACAAACTGATGGGCGAGAAGAGGGACGAAGCAAGGAGCGAGGCGAGGGGGTAAAGCGAGGAACAAACTGATGGGCGAGAAGAGAGGCGAAGCAAGGAGCGAGGCGAGGGGGTAAAGCGAGGAACAAACTGATGGGCGAGAAGAGAGGCGAAGCACGTAAAGCGAGGAACAAATGATGGGCGAGAAGAGAGGCGAAGCAAGGAGCGAGGCGAGGGGGTAAAGCGAGGGACAAACTGATGGGCGAGAAGAGGACGAAGCAAGGAGCGAGGCGAGGGGGTAAAGCGAGAACAAACTGATGGGAACGAACTAAAGCGAGGAACAAACTGGGCGAGAAGAGAGGCGAAGCAAGGAGCGAGGCGAGGGGGTAAAGCGAGGGACAAACTGATGGGCGAGAAGAGAGGCGAAGCAAGGAGCGAGGCGAGGGGGTAAAGCGAGAACAAACTGGTAGAAGAGAGGCGAAGCAAGGAGCGAGCGAGGGGGTAAAGCGAGGACAAACTGATGGGCGAGAAGAGAGGCGAAGCAAGGAGCGAGGCGAGGGGGTAAAGCGAGGAACAAACTGATGGGCGAGAAGAGAGGCGAAGCAAGGAGCGAGGCGAGGGGGTAAGCGAGGAGATGGCGAGAAGAGAGGCGAAGCAAGGAGCGAGGCAAGGGGGTAAAGCGAGGGACAAACTGATGGGCGAGAAGAGAGGCGAAGCAAGGAGCGAGGCGAGGGGTAAAGCGAGGAACAAACTGATGGGCGAGAAGAGGGACGAAGCAAGGAGCGAGGCGAGGGGGTAAAGCGAGGGACAAACTGATGGGCGAGAAGAGAGGCGAAGCAAGGAGCGAGGCGAGGGGGTAAAGCGAGGAACAAACTGATGGGCGAGAAGAGAGGCGAAGCAAGGAGCGAAAGGGGGTAAAGCGAGGAACAAACTGATGGGCGAAGAAGAAGGGACGAAGCAAGGAGCGAGGCAAGGGGGTAAAGCGAGGAACAAACTGATGGGCGAGAAGAGGGGCGAAGCAAGGAGCGAGGCGAGGGGGTAAAGCGAGGAACAAACTGATGGGCGAGAGAAGAGGGCGAAGCAAGGAGCGAGGCGAGGGGGTAAAGCGAGGAACAAACTGATGGGCGAGAAGAGGGCGAAGCAAGGAGCGAGGCGAGGGGTAAAGCGAGGACAAACTGATGGGCGAGAAGAGAGGCGAAGCAAGGAGCGAGGCGAGGGGGTAAAGCGAAGGAACAAACTGATGGGCGAAAAGAGAGGCGAAGCAAGGAGCGAGGCGAGGGGTAAAAGCGAGGAACAAACTTATGGCGAGAAGAGAGGCGAAGCAAGGAGCGAGGCAAGGGGTAAAGCGAGGGACAAACTGATGGGCGAGAAGAGAGGGACGAAGCAAGGAGCGAGGCAAGGGGGTAAAGCGAGGAACAAACTGATGGGCGAGAAGAGAGGCGAAGCAAGGAGCGAGGCAAGGGGATAAAGCGAGGGACAAACTGATGGGCGAGAGAGAGGCGAAGCAAGGAGGGAGCAAGGGGTAAAGCGAGGGACAAACAGATGAGCGAGAAGAGAGGCGAAGCAAGGAGCGAGGCGAGGGGGTAAAGCGAGGACAAACTGATGGGCGAGAAGAGAGGCGAAGCAAGGAGCGAGGCAAGGGGGTAAAGCGAGGAACAAACTGATGGGCGAGAAGAGAGGCGAAGCAAGGAGCGAGGCAAGGGGGTAAAGCGAGGAACAAACTGATGGGCGAGAAGAGAGGCGAAGCAAGGAGCGAGGCAAGGGGGTAAAGCGAGGAACAAACTGATGGGCGAGAAGAGAGGCGAAGCAAGGAGCGAGGCGAGGCTCATTTGCGCGCCTGAAACCCTCACTTCCTTGTCTCCTTCGCTCTGACTTCACTCTGTCGACGAACGAGGTCTTCTCGAGTAATCGCTGTGACGGAAATGCGGGAAACAAACGAAATGAAGATAATAAAGTGGAAAAGGGGAAGATAAGAAGAAAGAGAAGAAGAAGAAGGAGGAGGAGGAGGAAGTGGAAGAGGAGGAGAATTAGATGTAGAAAAAAGGATGAAAAGAAATAAGATAAGATAGACAGATAATTAGATAAGATAGATAGATAGATAATAGATAGATAGATAGATAGATAGATAGATAGAGAGAGAGAGAGAGAGAGAGAGAGAGAGAGAGAGAGAGAGAGAGAGAGAGAGAGAGAGAGAGAGAGAGAGAGAGAGAGACAGACAGACAGACAGACAGGCCGAGGAGCACAGCAACCCCGAAGAAGATGACGAATCAGCCCTGCAGTTAAAGGCGACACGAGTGCCTGCAAGCCCTCCTACACCCGGCGAGCAATCCGAAGGCGGAGCATAAATTCGGCATAAATTTAGCGAGGAAGTCTCACCTTTCCTGCGCGCGGACGGCCCGAGGAGAGAGCCGGGAGCGCGAAGGAACAAGCTCTCCTGAAGGGCATCTCCTTATGGACGTCTGTTAGGCACTGTGCTTTGGCTTTTGGTTGCCGCGCTGTTGTTATTTCGGGGATTTCTCGGTTCTTCATTTGGTTTTGTTATATTTTGGGGTTTATCTGGGTTTATCTGTTTGTTTAATCGGTTACTTTGTTTCTCTTTCTCTGTCTCTCTCTGTCTCTGTCTCTGTTTCTGTCTCTGTCTCTGTCTCTGTCTCTGTCTCTGTCTCTGTCTCTCTCTCTTCCCCCTTAATTTTTCTTTTCCTTTTTTTGCCATGTTGCAAATGGTTTTGTTAATCACGTTTTTACATATTTGGTTCGTTTTGTTAATCACGTTTTCACATATTTGGTCCTTTCCTTACCTTTATCATTCATGTATTTCTTCGTTCACTTCTTCACGCTTTCTTAATATCCATCCTGTCCAATGACCGCGACATTGCCTCTCAATCTTTTTTTTTTTTTTTTTTTTTTTTTTTTTTTTTACTTGAACTTTCTCCGTGTAGAAGTCGCTGCATGAATATTAGCTTAAGATAACTTTGGTCAGTATAAAAATGAAAACCGTTTTATGCTTATTGCACCAATGTTTATTGGGGGAATGTTTAAACGACTGAAAAAGCATATAAGAAAGTATACATATGGATGTTATGATCGGTTTAGAATATGCCTTTCCAGTTGATGAACTCAGAAGGATAATGAAATTTAAAAAAGCAAAACACAAAAAAGGGAAAATATATCAGCAGGACTTGGTGGCCACACTGTACTAACCTTCCCATCAATAACGATAGGGAGCGAAAATGTCATAGAACAGAGGAACAACTGTTATCTCTAGATACGTTATCATAGTTTCCGTCTGTTCCGTCAGTGCTGTTTGCTTTCCTTCCCCAAGTTAGCAAGAAGGCCTGTTGCAGACAGCGTTTCCATTGTGAGGCCTGTCGCTTGAGCTACTGCCGCTGTTAATGCTCCAACAATTGTTTGAGAACTGTTTACATAATTACTGCTGCAATCTCTTGCCTATTTTGTATCAGAATGGCTGTAATTATCATGGTTACGTCGGTGTTCCCAGTCATTGTGTGCTGCATGGTTCCTGTATCAATTAGATTAATAGTCTGTTATTATTCCTTCGTTCCTTCGTTACCAAGCCAGTAGCTCTCGTGTGGGTGACCTGGGAGAGCTTCCACGCAAATGACCGACCTTCCTATTGTCTCAGTGCTCGGTGTAATCTATTCCTTGTAAGCGCATGTCACATATTTTTCTTATTTTATACTCATGTCATAGCTTTTTATGTCATAGCTTTTTATTCAGTTATAAGAGTACCGAAAGAATACTTTATTTTTCGTTCGTCAAAGGATTTGTGAATAGGCAGTGTAAATATGAATTGCAATGGCATTCATGCGAGTGATTTAAACTATTTTTGGATAATACATAAATAGAAAAGTATTGACGTAAAAGAAAATGATTCTATAAAATAAACTTCCTCCCCCCCCCCCCCAAAAAAAAAAAAGGCTTCAAAAGAGAGAGAAGAAAAAAAAAAAAAAACATCCAAAAACGATGTATACAAACCGCGCGCATGTCAAAACACTAAAAAAAAAAATAAAAATAATAAAAAATAAAATAAATAAATAAATAAAAGTCGTAGTAGACATCCACCAGCCATCAGTCCAGCCTAATCCTCGCATCCAGCAACCAGTCAGACATAACCGCCCTTGCATAAAAGACAAGCGGGCGCGGCGGATAAGTGTAGGGACCCCCAGCGCCCGAGAGCCCGACGGCCCCCCCACGCCCGCAGTCACTCTATATTCAAAGGCCGGAGAACCAATGTTCACTTGATTAGCTGTATTGTTCCTTGACACGCGACTGTCCCTGCAATTAGTAGGGCATGTGATGGCGCGACCCATCTCTCTCTGCGGCTTTTGCTCTCTCTCTCTCTCTCTCTCTCTCTCTCTCTCTCTCTCTCTTCTCTCTCTCTCTCTCTCTCTCTCTCTCTCTCTCTCTCTTCTGTTCTTCCTTTTTCTTTCTATTTTTCGTTTCTCTGTCTCTGTATGTCTGTCTGCCTCTCTCTCTCTCTCTCTCTCTCTCTCTCTCTCTCTCTCTCTCTCTCTCTCTCTCTCTCTCTTCTCTCTCTCTCTCTCTCTCTCTCTCTCTCTCTCTCTCTCTTCTCTCTTCCTCCTTTTTCTATTTTCGTTTCTCTGTCTCTGTATGTCTGTCTGTCTGTCTGTCTCTGTCTCTCTGTCTCTTCTCTCTCTCTCTCTCTCTCTCTCTCTCTTCTCTCTCTCCTCTCTCTCTCTCTCTCTCTCTCTCTCTCTCTCTCTCTCTCTCTCTCTCTCCTCACTCTCTCTCTTCTCTCTCTCTCTCTCTCTCTCTCTCTCTTTCCTTCCTTCCCTCCCTCCCTCCTCCCTCCCTCCCTCCCCCTCCCTCCCTCCCTCCCTCCTCCCTCCCTCCCTCCTCCCCCCTCCCTCCCTCCCTCCCTTCCCTCCCTCTCCTCTCTCTATCTGTCTATCTACCTATCCATCTATCTGACTACACATGATCCCTCCCACACACACATGTATACGTATACCCATTATCAGACAAAGTGATCAACTATGGTATAGTGGGCAAGCGCCTCTGGCCATCACAGTCAGGAAAAGTGATTGCATAGACGACAACTGTAATGTTGTGCAAATGCAATGCTTTCAGTATTGTAGCTATTGTAATATTCGACGTGACTGTTGTACTTATACTGAAGGTAACAATGGCTTTATTTAAACAGAATATAGAATTTCGCTTCTCCTGGAATCGATATTGGACTATCATCTGGTTTGTGTCAAAAGTGTATAATGCTAATTCATAATGCATTATTCCTAATGTATAAGCTGTAAAAGAGAATTATCAAAACATAATATTGGACTCTAGGTGTGATGTGTGTTCGTGGTACAATTCTTTTAAGTATTGATGCAGAGAATATGTTAACTAGATTTTCAAGTAAGAGATCTTAGCACGGGACATAATTCATGCTTGTACTTACTTGTAATCAATAGAATAGCGTGCATTTGGAGTGCTAATGTTTGCATGGAGGTAGGTTGTTACTGCTTGTTGTAAATCACTTTGTTTTGGGAAGCAGATTATCATTGTAAATACACAATTAAAAAGAATGATAGAGTTCGTTTCCTGAAAGCAGAATGAAAGTTTAAATTTGACTGAGGATGAGGGTGAGTGAGATAGTGAGTTATTTCGTGGGTGAAAGTGAGAGAGAGAGGGAGGAAGAGAGAGAGAGTGAGAGAGAGAGAGAGAGAGAGAGAGAGAGAGAGAGAGAGAGAGAGAGAGAGAGAGAGAGAGAGAGAGAGAGAGAGAGAGAAATATATATATATATATTATATATATATATATATATATATATATATATATATATATATATAGAGAGAGAGAGAGAGAGAGAGAGAGAGAGAGAGAGAGAGAGAGAGAGAGAGAGAGAGAGAGAGAGAGAGAGAGAGAGAGAGAGAGAGAGAAGAGAAGAAGAAGAGCAAATAACAACCCCTTTCTGCCAGATCACTAGAGAATGCCAGCAGAGCAGTCTCTAGCTTAAAGGGAGGCCTCTTACCTTATCAACAAACCGGTTGCAGAAGCTGAGGGACGAGGAGAGAGCACTTACATAGCAGGAGAACACTCGTCAACATTACCATGATGAAGGAGATGGCAGAGGTGACAGGGGAGTGGGAGTTTTTTCTTCTCTTTCCGCGTGTTTCTGATGACTTTAAAAACAAAATCAGAGAGAGGGGTGAGAGGAAGGGAGGGAGGGGAGAGGAAAGGAGGGGAGAGGGAGGGAGGGGAGAAAAATGAAGAGAGGGGGGAGGGAGGAAGGGAAGGAGGGGAGAGGAGAGAGAGGCAGGGAGAGGAAGGAGGGGAACGAGAGGTAGGGAGGGGGAGAAAAATGAAGAGAGGGAGGGAGGGAGGAATGGAAGGAGAGTCGAGGAGAGGAAGGGAAGGAGGAGAGAGAGAGGGAGGGAGGGGAGGAGTGTGGGAGTGAAGGGGAGGGGGGTTTGTTGACGGAAAGGGGAGAGAAGTCGTGCTGTAGCAGCCGGAGGAGGTCGTTCTTGGCTGGAAAAATGGAAAACCACTTAAGGCATGGAAATGACACAGGCTGGTGACTCACACACACCACTCGCGTGCAAAGGCAAACACACACACACACACATACAAACACAGCACACACACAATACCCCTTCCACAACACGCACACACAAATAACCCCCCTCCCCCCCACATACACGCACGCACTCCCACAAAGGAAAATGAAGAGGAAAACAAAAATGAATTAAGTCTATCCCGAATTTCCAGTAAGATTCCAAACTGGCTGCACCGCCAAGGGACGGAGGAGGACAGGGGGAGGAGGAGAAGGAGATCCTCCGCCCATCCATAGCGGGCAATTCACTCACTTAGACAAAGGGAGGTACGGCCGCGTGCAGAAAGGATTTCGCCGAAGGAAATAGTTTCAGCCATCGCTTCCACGCGAGAGATGAGACGAGGAAGGAAAATGAAGGCCAAACTAGGAATAGAATTTGTCTTCCTTCCAAGCTCTCCTCTTTTCTTCTTCTTCATTATGTTCCAGAGATGACGCTGCTGCTGCACAAGGACAGAAAATGGATGACGTATAGACCGTAGGAATCAGCAAGCCAGGGTTGGAATTACATTTTCTCCTTCCTACGTTTTATTCAAGCTCTATATTACCCTCCCGCTCTCCTAAGTGGAGGCAAGGGAGCCCAAAGTCGCTTTTCGTTTGGCATTTTCTTAAGGTAAATGTAGAAGTCGTTTCAACGGACCTTTTCTTATTGTTCTTGAAGATAATGACATTTTCTACTTTTACGACAGTGTATTTAGATATGAAATAATTTCTTGGGTTTTGTTACACACGCACAAGCACTTACATCTACCGATTCTTCTTCTTTACCATAAGTACTATGCTCAATAATAGAAATTATGTATATGTATATATGTATGCATATGTACACATACACACAACACACACACACACATACACACACACACACCACACACACACACAACACAACACACACACAGCACACACACACACACCATAATATATATATATATATATATATATATATATATATATATATATATATATATATATATATATATATATATATATATCATATATATATATATATATATATATATATATATATATATATATATATATATATATATATATATATATATATATATATATAAGTCAATATCAATAGCGATATCTATATCTGTATATACATGTGAGCGTGATATTCCGGAGTGAATAAGCTCATCAGCGGAAGCCTTCCATTTGGTTACTCATTTTCATTTTTTTCATGATAATGATAGTAACGATGATATTAAAGATGAAGATGAGGATAAGAGACAGAGAGAGAGAGAAAAAGAGAGAAGAGAGAGAGAGAGAGAGAGAGAGAGAGAGAGAGAGAGAGAGAGAGAGAGAGAGAGAGAGAGAGAGAGAGAGAGAGAGAGAGAGAGAGAGAGAGAGAGAGAGAGAGAGAGAAGAGAGAGAGAGACAGACAGACAGAGAGAAAGAGAGAGACAGACAGACAGACAGAGAGAGAGAGAGAGAGCCGGGAAGCTAAGCCCTTTGGTGGGATCTCCTCTGCCATAGATTATATAGCATTAAGCACGGGTTCAAACGCCAAGTCCAAACCGCAGAAAGAGTGAAGGGAAGGGAAGAAGGGGAAGGTAGAGACGGAGAATAGGCTAAGACGGGAGGCTTAGTGTAATAAACGTAGAAGCGCGGTAGCATAGAAGCAGCTGACACACGCCGACAGATGGGCCTATTGTCTACGATCCATTTTTAAGAGGGATGCAAGCGTGCAAGAGAAAACGTATACACACATACATACACAGTACCTTCACTCACAAACACAGTGTATTCAATCACACACACACACACAGTACATTCACTCGTACACACACACACACACATACGTACACTCACTCACTCACTCATTTAATTACACTTAGTCATTCACTCACTCACACTCCCCTCTCTCGTTCTCTCTCTCTCTCTCTCTCTCTCCATCTCATCCTCTTGTTCGCTTTCCGTCTGTGTGTGTGTGCGTGGCGTGGTGCGTGTGTTTGTGTGTGTGTGTGTGGTGTGTGTGTGTGTGTGTGTGTGTGTGTGTGTGTGTGTGTGTGTGTGTGTGTGTGTGTGTGTGTGTGTGTGTGTGTGTGTGTGTGTGTGTGTGTGTGTGTGATGTGTGTGTGTGTTTGTGTATATGTGTGTGTTTGTGTGATGCGTGTGTGTGTCCTATTTTTTCAGTTCGGGAGAAGAGCTAAGCTGTGGGGTCCCCTCTGCTAAATTTAAATAATCATATAACTTTTTTGATTGATGCACATTTTGGCAGACTTAATATTATTAGGGAGATTCTTCCCTGTTTGAGTAGTTCTATTTAGAGATTAAAAGTTTTCGATATCCTTATCGCCTCTCTTTACTTTCAGCTCATCTCGTGGCTACTCTTTGAAGTCTTTCCAGTTTGTCTGCATTATCTTAGTGTATTATCTAAGTGCCGACTACATGATGCCGCACCGTTCGCTAGAGTAGATTTCATGAAGTCTGTAATGTTTTTTTTTTTTACATATCTTCGTCCTCATGAATGTCCTCATGTTTACAATCAGACCTTTTCAGTTATGTGATCATCTCTGCTTCTTTTGCCTTTAGTTCCAGTACGGTGTTTATGTTCTATATCTAACTGCTTTATAATGACCCGATTCCTTGTGTGTGTGTGTGTGTTTCTATGTTTGTTTGTTTGTGTGTGTGTGTATGTGTGTGTGTGTGTGTGTGTGTGTGTGTGTGTGTGTGTGTGTGTGTATGTGTGAGTTCAGACAACCTCAGTTCAATTTTGCAAGTAGACATCAAAATCCCAAGAATTAATATTTCGTCCCTGTGCAAGACGAATAGTTCCTGAGAAGCAAATCAAGATTAATTGAAGGTGTGAAGACTTAGACAAATAAAAATGGAACACAATGATGAATTAAAACAAGAGAAATGCTCAGACAATCTAGGAAGCAACAATATGTTCTCAGATTAAGACGAGGAGAGGGATGATTAGGAAGCTTAGTTCTGATTATGTAAGTATAAAGAATAGTAAGAGAATGTAAATGATTAATAAAATAACTATGCCTGTTGTGATATGATAAAATTACAAAACAACGTAAACCTTTCAAGAATGATAAAAGTATTAGCATTTTCAGAAAACATAAAAGTTAGAATGCAACAAAAAGGACAATAATGATACTACTGTTACTACTAATAATGGTCATAATGATTATGACATTAATGATCACGATAGTCACAACTCAAACAACAGCAATAATAATAACAATGTCATTACCACTATCAAATGATCAGTCACGATCGTTGTTTATTAACAATACAATTACTGAAATAATCAAGAGAGCAATAAGAGCTCATAAAAATCTTCAATGCCGATTAATGACCACGATAAACTATGACATTTGCAATAAAAAGGAAGCTAAAAACACTAATAACACTTTGATGAAGTTGGTAAAATCCAATTAAGAATAATTAAGACTTAGTTAATGACGAAAACAATGACGAAACAGAGACTATAAGGGCGATTAAGTGTATCTTATTTTCGTGAAGATGAAACGGGATAAAAAAAAAAAAAACTTAAAAAGGTCGCAAAACTGAAACTCATTAATCATCGCTCAAAGAGGGAAATAAAGGCTCGCTGAAACGATAAATTCGAATCGCTTTACCAATGCATTAAACACTTGATGTATTTTTAAATGTTTTACGATTGCATGATTATGACGGTGTGCGAAGAAAGATCATTAGGCCGCCACCTTTCTCTCCCTCTCGTACTACTCGTCTTCGCTCCTCTGTCTCCTTCTGTTTCTTTCTCTCTCTCTCTCTCTCTCTCTCTTCTCTCCTCTCTCTCTCTCTCTCTCTCTCTCTCTCTCTCTCTCTCTCTCTCTCTCTCCTCCTCTCCTCCTTCCATCTCCTCTCTCCTCTCTCTCTGTCTCTCTCTCAGGTTCTCTCCTTCAGTATTCTTTTACCAGCTCGTCCCACCTCTTCCTCATTCTTTAACTAACTCTCTATCCCTCATCCTCTCTTTCCTTCTCGTTATTTCCCTTCATCTCATTGTTATCTCCCCTCCCCTCCCCTCCCCCTCCCTTCCCCCCTCCCTCCCTTCCCCTCCCTCCTTCCCCTCCTCTCCTTCCCCCGACTCGTTACAGGGAACATGAACCGACTCCCAAGATGTTAAACTGTAACGATTATGTTAAACTGCGTCTTACAGAATTATCGTAATGGCTCTGGGAGTAGATTACAGTAAAACTTCGGGCTCGGCGCAACGGCCTTAACTGCTCTCGTAAGCTCATTTTGGGGGGGGGGGGGGGCGGGGGATAGGTGGAAGAAGGGGGGGGGGTAGGTGGAAGAAAGGGGGGAGGGATAAGGAAAGGGGAGAGGAGAAGGGATAGGGAAAGGGAGGAAGGGATAAGAAAAGAAGAAGGGGGAAGTAGGGAAGAATAGAAGGGATAGGAAAAGAAGAAGGGAGAAGTGGGGAAGAATATTAGGGATAGGAAAAAGAAGAGTGGGGAAGGGGAGAAGGGATAGGAAAAGAAGAGGGGGGAAGTGGGAAGGAAAGAAAGGATAGGAAAAGAAGAGGGGGGAAGTGAGGAAGGAGAAAGGATAGAAGAGGAGGAGGGAAGGTAAGAAGAGAGAGGATTGAAGAGGGGGGAGTTGGGAAAGGAGAAGGAATAGAAGAGGAGGAGGGAAGTTAAGAAGAGGAATTCAAGGGGGGAGCTAATGGGATGAAATGGGGTGGGGGGAAGCCAGGGGTCAAAGGAGGGGGAAGTGAATCCATTAAAACAATCATAAGAACTGCTTGAAGACGCTGGCTGCTCTGCCTATCGGCCGTCGGGGTTCATGAAATCATCGCCGGCCTTCCATTTGCATATAAAAGAATCTAAGCCTTTGAAGTGTTCTTTCTGGTAAGGTGGATTTTCTTTCTTTTTTTTCCTGTTTTCAATCTTTCTTTTTTCTTTCTTTTTCTTACTTTCTTTTTTTTAATTTTTTCTTTCTTTTCTTTCTTTTTTCGTTTTTTCTTTCTTTTTTCTTTCTTCTTTTCTTTTTATTTACTTATTATTTTTTTCATTTTTTTTTGTTTTCTTATTTAGTTTTATCATTATTATTATTATTATTTTGCTTTGGGAGTGTGTGCTGAAGGGAGGGGGAAGGAAGAGGGAGGCGGAGACGGAGCAAAAGGGAGGGGGTTGCATGGTGCAATAAAGAACAAAATGTAAAGGGAGAGAAGTTCTTTTACAAGTTTGTGTGTTTGTTTAATTAATTGGAATGGAAATCATAAATTCACAAACAACGTGAAAATGCTCATTTGAAATGGCAATTAATCTT
>NW_020871816.1:221094-228594 GCF_003789085.1 Penaeus vannamei
ATGAATTAAAAAATTAATCGCATTATCTTTGTCTATCTGAATTCTTCTCTCAACTTTCTCTCATTCTCTAAAGTCTCTCTCTCTCTCTCTCTCTCTTCTCTCTCTCTCTCTCTCTCTCTCTCTCTCTCTCTCTCTCTCTCTCTCTCTCTCTCTCTCTCTCTCTCTCTCTCTCTCATCTCTCCCCCCTCCCTCCACCCTCTCTCTCTTTCTCCCTCTCCCTCCCTTCCTTCCTTCTTCTCACCCTCTTCTTCCCTCCCTCCCTTCTCCCCCCCCCCCTACCAGCTTCTATGACGTCACGGCGTATCCCAGTCGGCGATCTGTGGATGAGCGAAAGGATTAATTTTCTCCAAAGTCGTTAATGAGTCTCTCCAAAAATAATTGCAAATGGAAATCATAATTCCGGGATTGTATGTTATGATAGTCTATTGAATCCCATGATTCATTTGCGTACGCACCGGCCGGGTGAACTAATAGGCAGAGGCGGAATGAATAAGCGGAAATACGGGCAGAAACTCGATAACACAACACAGATATACCACATGCTAAATTATGCGGCCACATACACGTGTATGTATGACGTGTCATGAATATTATGTTTATGTATATATACACACCTACAAACATTCATACACATACATGCACGCACACACGCACCCACACCCACACACACACCACACACACACACACACACACACACACACACACACACACACACACACACACACACACACACACACACACACACACACACACACACACATACACACACACATATATGCATGTGTGTGTAACCGTTTCTCACAAGCGCATTTCTATGGACAACAAAGCGCTAATCCCATCTCTAAAGTCAGCAACAGCTCACGATTCTGCCAAAATCTATAACACAACCCCACTCAGCCTCCTCCGCCCAGCAACAGCGAGGACTTCCTTGGTCAACTCATCTCGCGAGGTCTTCCTTCCAAACCAACGTGATTATAAGCAACAAGCATATACCTCGTTTCCGCTTTCCCCTTGAGTTCGGATCGAGGCAGCCAGTGTACCCGTGTCTGGGAAAGGAAAGGGCAAGTGTAATATTTTTGATTGGCTCTTTGTGTAGGAAATGTCGACAACGAGGCTTGAGATGGAGAGGTGGAGGAGAGAGAAGGGAACAGGGCTTAAGAGGATCAATGGACGAACAGGAAAAACAGGAAAGAGAGAGAGGGGGAGAGGGGAGGAGAGAGAGAGAGAGAGAGAGAGAGAGAGAGAGAGAGAGAGAGAGAGAGAGAGAGAGAGAGAGAGAGAGAGAGAGAGAGAGAGAGAGAGAGAGAGAAGTAGATAGAAAGATAGATAGATAAATAGAGAGAGAGAGAGAAATAGGAGAGAGAAAAGAGAATGATAGGAGATTGAGAAGATTGAGAGAGTAAGAGATTAGAATACAAAAGTGTGGCAATTGAGATAAGGTGAAAGGAAATATAAGAAAAAAGGCGAAGAGATAAAAGAGAGGAAATAGCGATGAAAGACGGACAAGAAAAAGAAGCAGAATGATGTAAAAGAGAACTAAGCGAATAAAAGACAAAGAGGTGAACGAAGCAAAACATTCTTAAAAAATGAAGAGGATGAAAAAATAGCAAAGAAGAAAAATCACTTAGAGACGTAATTATAAAAGTTCGAGAGATAAAGAAAGAAGGAAAGAAAAGAATTGCGAAAGTGAAAGAGAGTACGTGAGCGAGTGAGTAAGAGAATAAGTGAGTTATTTAGTAAGTGAATGCGCGAGTGAGTGAGTGAAAGTGAGTGGACGAATGATTAAGTAAAAGAGAGAGAGAGAGAGAGAGAGAGAGAGAGAGAGAGAGAGAGAGAGAGAGAGAGAGAGAGAGAGAGAGAGAGAGAGAGAGAGAGAGAGAGAGAGAGAGAGAGAGAGAGAGAAGAGAAAAGAAAGAAAGAAAAGAAGAGAGAGAGAGAGAGGAATAATTCAAACATCACAAAAAATCTTTAAAAAGGTACCTGGGTGCATTCGACAAAATTTGTAACAGTTAAAAAAATGAATAAAATGATTTATTTATTAGATTTGAAGTTTCGATTAAATCCATCTGGATTTTTCACTCTCATTGATGCAATCGTTTCTGAATAATATCATATCAGATGATTTTATACGAAGAAAAAATAACTGTCATGTCAAAACAACTTTATTGAAATTAACATCGCTTAAAGACAAAGGATATGGGACTAAAAGAAGAAAATTGCACATTCCGGGAAAGAATAAAAGGAATAGTAATTTATTAAGAAAGAAGGGTCAGATACCCTACGCCATTTTCGTTCTTGTAATTCACACACACACACACACACACACACACACACACACACACACATACACAGACACACACACTCACATAAACACACACACTCACACACACACACACACGTGTTTGTGTGTATTGTCTGTGTTCTTTTACACAAAACCCCTTGGGAAAAATCCTTGGGAAAATCACAGAATACGAAAGAAGCTTTTGTTGACATACAAGCAAAGCAAACAAACAAATAACAATGCGCTGGACACTTTCCCGAAAGCCATAAATACAGTGAATAAGAGTCAATATTTACTCAGCAATCTTGAATTTAAGAAAGCCTCCAAGATTTAAGAAGAACTTGCATATTCCGGCTCAGCTTGTTTTCTAATAAATTCCCTTGTGGAAATTATAGTTTCGTGCCTTGAGTTCTTGCCGCTGAAAATGTTCGACTTTTGAGCTTTAAGCCAAGGAAGAGTATGTCGAATTGATGTCGTTATGATACTTGGAGAATGAATAGCTATTTATTGCGTTTTTATAGAGGAAAAATGTATATTGTAGGGTCTAAATTTCTGTCTCTCTCTCTCTCTCTCTCTCTCTCTCTCTCTCTCTCTCTCTCTCTCTCTCTCTCTCTCTCTCTCTCTCTCTCTCTCTCTCTCTCTCTCTCTCTACTCTGCTCTTTACTATTAATTTAAATATTCAAGCACACCTCCACATAGCAATATAATTAAAGAAATCATTAACTTAATTGCATAAATCACGATAAAGAATCTAGTGTTGCCTACAGTCCAATCTCTTACTTTGACTAGGAAATAACGAAGAGAAAAAACACTGTGAATCGAGCAGTGATATCTCCCTCCCTCTTTCGTAAGTAACAGTTTCGTAATAACAAATATGAAAGGCATTCACGGTCCTTCCGGTGGCTCGCCTTTCTGAATAGACAGGCATGAAGTACACCGAGTGAAGGGCAGACTTATAGAAAAGCATATACGGAAACGCCCTTGCAAGTATCTGAATATAATCGCTTGCATAAAGACATTTATACACGCATACATATACACATACATGCATACATACATATTCATACATAGATACATATATATATACATATACATATATATATACATATATATATATATATATATATATATATATATATATATATATATATATATATATATATATATATATATATATATATATATATATATATATATATATATATATATATATATATATATACAGATATCACACCCATATACACACACACATACAAATGTGTGTGTGTGTGTGTGTTTGCGTAATTGTAGGTGTCTTTAAAGATAGTATAAGGGAGGAACATATTTTACACTTATCAGAAATTACACAGAAATATTTCCAGCGCAGTTTTATGGAAGGTGTCGAGACAAGCAGCCGATTGTATGCTACACATTTGGGGAAAGAATTCAGAGAACAGAAACCTAAAGCACAGTCATTTGTTCAGGTATTTGTATTCATCTCTTTGTTTGTGTATGGTCGTGTGTTTGTTCATGTGCTTGTATGTGAGTCTGAATTTGTTATGCATAAAAGGTATTAGGAATGCGTATAACATGATGCCCTTATTTGTCCGTGAATGTGAATACTTACGGGATGATATGACGTTAATCCTAAACCCGGAAATAGCCACACTATGTCTGTATGAAAGCATGCAGCCTACACTATATGCAAGTGTGCTTTATGTTTGAGTGTTCATATGTATGCTGGAGGGACGTTTTATATAAAAGGCTGCTAATTAAATTATTATTATGACTAGAGTACACAGTAGTCGAGGAGCGCAATTTGATATTTAATATTTTTGCATTTTTCGACGAAACAATAAATATTTGCAACAACACAGCAATTCTGTACATCAACCACGCAGAGAGCATCGCACCTGCAATATGTAACGGGATGCTAAATATTCGAAAACAATGATCATACTAGACATCTTTAGATTATTGCCGATCTTAACAAAGAATGAACATGTAACTGTAATGTATAAAGCTTATAGAAAATCTCTAGAAGACACCTGCTGAGCCTATGCTGACTGTGCCTTTATTCTAGAAAACACTCAGCTGTCACTGCCTTGTCAGACACATGGAAATCCTTTTTGTGCGTAGCTGTCAATAAGATTAGAGATGAGATGGATGGGCACCCGCAGACTGGCGAATCCTGCAATTGTTAGTATTATGCAATTGTCTCTATCCATGAGTCAAGTACCCTGCCATGCCTAAGGTACACACCGTATCCCTCGTAACGCCAGCACTGGTTGTTGGGGTTTAAGAGCATAGTGCAGGATTCGAGCGAGAAGGATAGTCTACGACGAAGCATCATAGCCACCGTGCAATGTCCGTGTCGCCGGCCCTGACCTAATGTGCTTCGCGTGAAGTGTTTCATTATACAGGTCACGAGTGAATGAACCTGAAAGCTGAACACTATCTTCTGAACGATGCTCTCCTTTCAGCTAATCTAGGAGCCTTCAACAGAGGCTCGTTATACAGCTCGTGAATGAACCGTCTGTCGTTATCATACCGAAGGGCATCGTTATATAGCAATGTCTCTATATAGATAAATTTCATTATTAACATCTAATCATATATTGGATATCTAACTTAATAGTGAATATCTAATTATATTTTGCATTATGTAGTGAAGGAATGTGATATTATGCAAATGATATTGTTATAATGAATATGAAAATTGAACAAATAATAATAATAAATAAATAAATAAACAAGATTTTAGTACCCAGACGACCATAGAACAAAATTATTAGGTAATATATAAAACTGCACAACGTAAACCAGAGAAGATCAGCGGGTTGCTGCTTCCCAACTCCTAACTCATCGGGATGTTGTTCTTGTTGTTTTTGAATACTTTGTGCATGAATCTTTAATCGTGCGTGTGGGCGCGAGCGAGATAATGAATGGCCATGCACTGGTAGAGGAGGTTACATGATTTTAGAATTTGTTGAAGTCGACTTGCATACATATGTGCGCCTTGTACTCCTTGCCATACATTCACACAGACAAATATATCTATTTATCTAGCTATCTCTATATGTGTGTGTGTGTGTGTGTGTGTGTGTGTGTGTGTGTGTGTGTGTGTGTGTGTGTGTGGTGGTGTGTGTGTGTGTGTGTGTGTGTGTGTGTGTGTGTGTGTATATATATATATATATATATATATATATATATATACGTGTGTGTGTGTGTGTGTGTGTGTGTGTGTGTGTGTGTGTGTGTGTGTGTGTGTATGTGTACGTTATGTATATATATTGATATACATACATAAAATATACATACACACTCACACACACACACACACACACACACACACACACACTGCAACAGGAACAACGAAGGAAAGGACAAGAAAACACACGAATATGCCTATATTGGCATATTTGTGTTTTCTTGCCTTCCCTTCGTTGTTCCTGTTGCAATCTGTTCATCATAAATTCCACACACACACACACACACACACACACACACACACACACACACACACACACACACACACACACACACACACACACAACACACACACACACACACACACACATATATGTACTCACATGAAGGGACTTGGATGTACTGTAAATGTGCGTATGTGTGTCAGAAATCTAAAACGGATTCTAAAGCCTTTGAGGAAGGGAGAAGGGGCTTTGGAAGCAGCCGAGGTAAAGCCTTGCGTAAGAGGATACTTAATTGACAGATGTTTCGTAAATACAAGCAAAGAGAAGAAACCGTAAAGCAGTCGATAAAAGGAAAAAGGCAATAACTTTTGGTTTGAATATTTCTTCATGTGTTGATGTATATTTATGTTATATATTAACAACATTGCCAGAGTATGATGCACTGGCAGTAAGTAAATATATGATACTGCAGAGCCTGGCACAGTAACCTTGGCACTACTGATCCTCTTGCATTAACAAACAAAGACTGCCATGCGCACGGTGAACACTGAGGCATCATACAGCAGTGAGAAAAACAAATCATGAACAAATTCTGGAGTGTGAGAGTACAATTCTCTGTTACGAGAACATAATGAATCCGGAATTAGAGAAAAGAGAATAGATGAAGTAAAACGTGACTTTGAAGATTATGATTTTTATTACAAAAAGGGAGAACGAGAATTCTCTTTGTTGACAGACAGGAATTAACGCAGGGAGATCACATGCTCCAAGCCGTAAGGTCCGAGTTTCCTTTGAAAAAAGGAACGACTCTCACCTTTATCAGGATCCCGCAAAATGGAATGGGCAAAGCTGGGAAATAATCAGGTAGGCCCGTTGTAATTGGTTAGTCCGGAGATAGTCGCACTAAGACCCCGGGATCCAGCTGGAAATTTCACTCGCTGACTGACTGTACTTTTTTTCTTTAAATTTTACGTTTCATAACCTTTCTAAAGTTTCTGAAGGGAGGAGCAAGGAATGGAGGTGGGGAGGGTGAGAGGGAGGGAACGAGGGAGGAAAGAAAGAGGCTGAGAGAGAAGGAACAGGAAGGTAAGGGTAGGGTAAACGGTAAGGAATAAAGGGGAGGGCGGGAGGAAAGATAAATAGATAGATAGAGAGAGAGAGAGAGAGAGAGAGAGGGGGGGGGATAAAACGATAGACAGATAGTTAAATAGAGGGAGAGAGAAAGCATTTTACCTATTATTTAAAAAATATATATAATTTTGCAACTCTCATTATCACTACAACTACCGAAGATATTGTCATCTTTGTTGACTATTACTAAAACAATCACTTGCATGGTACAATCATTATAATCTTTATATACCATGATTTCACCTTCCTCTGACATTGTACTGTACAACTATACTCGTTTTATAAATACACTATGAAGAATGGCATATTTTGTCTCTGTCTTTTATTTGTTTGGTTCTTGCACATCGGACTGTGCGAATAATGGGTCCGCTTGTTCGGTGATTTGGTTGTTTTGGTCGAATTAGTTCAGATTTATTTTTTACGATTCGGATCACCAGCATTTGGACGTAACAACACACCACGTCCTCTGAAGGTAAGGACTCCCTATTTTTATTGTTTTTGTTCTTGTTTTTAGTTTTGTGTTTCCCTATATTTCCATGCGTTACATTAATATTGAATTTCCGCTGGTGACATATGCGTGTGTGTAATTATGAGTGTGTGTGTGTGTGTGTGTGTGTGTGTGTGTGTGTGTGTGTGTGTGTGTGAAAGAATGTGAAAAGATCATGACTAAATTCT
>NW_020871816.1:241094-246094 GCF_003789085.1 Penaeus vannamei
GGACTTCCTGGGGCCGATGATACTTCGTGTCGCATATCCAAGGAGGCCCTTGAGGACACATTAGACCTGTGATCCTCATATCAGAAGACCTGGATATAAATCAGACCTGAATTCTCGCCGACGTGATATTTTTTGATGATGAAGCTTCAGGAAAACAACGAGGACTAGAGGCCTGTCAGGTATTAAGGAGATTACTGGCTTCCATCAAGTTATCAAGAAGGCATCGGTGTATTCAGTCGCTCTAATCTCCATGATAGTGTAATTACTTTTATAATGGACGAGGTTGATGGAGGCCTCTCCTTTTCTCTTTTACATTGCCTTTAGGTCAGCCTTTGGAAGTTAATGCAGAATCATTGGGAAACTTATTCCGTAATTTTCTTCTTCCTGGAACGAAAATGAGGCGTGTGGAGTTTTCAACAACGCTGCTTTACATGCATATATCTATCGACTTATATATGGCCATATTATAGATAGGCTGATGAATTGAGGAATAGATCATAGATAGATAGATAAAAACGTCATTAGCAGAATAGATAGATGTAATACAATTATATGCGTGTTATGTGCTTATCAGCGCACTGCGCATTACTATTGAGATTGAGACGACGACAGCTACTGACGATACACAGTGCCCCCCCCCCCCACCCCCCCCAGCCCTGAGAGACCGCCCCGCTCCCCGGCCCAGAAATCGGGCCGCGATCGACGGAGGCCTAACGCCACGACCTGGAAAAGGGTCTTGGCGTGTGTATCGCGTCCTTCGCCGGATGAAAAGGCTCTCTGGACGCTCCATTGCATATGTAAGTTGTTTCTCGCGCGCCGCATACCGAGGGGGAGGCACGTATGGCTCGAGGAGGAGGTTTCAGTGTGATTGTATTGAAACCGCGGCTCGGTGATACACATGTAAATACGATTATTCTGGTGCACACTTCCCCTACGCAGACGTAATAAGGCAGCACCGTTACAGAAAATAATATAATGGCAAGACAATATCATTAACTTGACATCAGCTTATCATAATGTGCCTGAAATGCTTTTCTAGAAACGATCAGTTCTATCATAGCTTATCGTCAACAAATTAAAACCGAGACTCAGTGAAGTCCATTTGGAGTTCCTGAAAATATATCGAGTTTATTGATCTTTAGAATGTAACTGAAGGCGACTGCATATTGTTAGGTGATTGGCTTGTTGCACAATCGTTGGCAAACAGTTGGCTCTTAAGTTCCTGAGGGCAATCTGGTACAATGCTAAAACTTTTTTTCCAACTGTTACACTGGAGAAATTCAGAGAAAAGGATTGTATACTAATTTTTATTTGATTTATTTGTTATCTATTTTTGACGATTGAGGAGCACATTTTCTTTTGGAAGAACATGCGGGCAAGTTTGTTTCTCTGTCTTTAGCATCTGTAGTCTGCTCTGCTCCGTGTGTAGTCTGTCTGTTCATCTGTATGTCTAGAATGGGTCTAGACCGTTCTACCACTGGTTTGCTATACTAACTACGATATCTTCTTTATAATAATAGCGACTTTGGAAATGTGTGTGTAAGAGTACTGAGGTAAGTAGAGCTTCTTCAGAAGTTTCCATCTTTCTCTTGTTTGTTTTGAAAGATGTCGCTGGTCATTTGCAAACAGATTAGCGTGCAAGTTCTGTTTCTATTACAAGGTACTTGTCGACATGCAACACACACACACATACAAACTCTCTCTCTCTCTCTCTCTCTCTCTCTCTCTCTCTCTCTCTCTCTCTCTCTCTCTCTCTCTCTCTCTCTCTCTCTCTCTCTCTCTCTCTCTCTCTCTCTCTCTCTCTCTCTCTTCTCTCTCTCTCTCTCTCTCTCTCTCCTCTCTCTCTCTCTCTCTATCATATATAAGTGGGAGTATTTGAGTAGGTGCACGTGTGTACCGTAAATACACTGTATTGAAAACATATACTGTTCATGGGAACAAATTTCTCTCAAGTGTTCTTCCATCGAGAAATCCATATAAAAAAGCAGATACTTGGTTTAACTCAAATACTTCAACAAAATTCCTTTTATGATAACATCCAAGCATTTTCATATCCTGGCAAAAAAAGGTAGGAAAAAAGAGTGTTATATCACTACATATCATGTCTTATCTCACGTGACAAAGCCTTTGTTAACCCGTCATGACACGACAAGATTATACACACTTGAGCTGTCATGCACAGACCGCAAGTTGTGCCTCTCATGTTTGAGGTGTTGTTCTAATGCATGGCGTGTTCTCGACGAGGTGTTGAGGAGCCTAAGTCATGCAAAGGGGCAATAAATGAGGGCAATAAAGAAGAAAAAGAGGGGAGAAAAAAAAGTATGAGAGAAAAGTGTGACAAAAAAAAAAAAAAAAGAGAGAAAGAGAAATAAAAAACCGTTGTGATGTTTACATGTGTGTGGGTGTGCGTGGAGGAAGGGGAGTGCATGTTTGTGTGAGTACAAACGTGTATTTAGAGCTGAATTACAAGGTTTACATGAATTAGCGGGCAGAGAGGCCGTCATTCATTCCTCCTGCTGTTAGCTCCGCGTGTTAGAAATTCATGTTTGTGGACACACACACACTCACTGTATGTGTGCATTTTTACACACACACACACATATACATATATATATATAATATTATATATATATATATATATATATATATATATATATATATATATATATATATATATATATATATATATATATATATATATATATATATAATATATATATATATATATATTATATATATATATATATATATATATATGGTGTGTGTGTGTGTGTGTGTGTGTGTGTGTGTGTGTGTGTGTGTGTGTGTTGTGTGTGTGTGTGTGTGTGTGTGCGCTGTGTACGTATTTGTCTGTGTGTCTGCATATGTATGTGTCCGCATTTATACGGAGCCACTCGCAATCCTTTCCCTTCTCCGCCTTTCCGTTATATCTACGATTTTGTCATAAATGATTTAGAAGCAGACGCCGCACGAGAGACTAAAAGCAAAGACGCAGCGACGGCCGCATGTTATTTTTTTATGATAGGAAAATAAATAGCCTGGGAAAGCTAAAACACATCCGATTTGATTGAAAACAAACAAACAATATAAAATTTTGAACAGCCTGCGCAAAAATATGCTTCAGTGCTTTTTATGAATTCCTAATTTTGACTCAATTTTTTCCACAATGATTTAAAACTAAATATTGAGCTGGGCAGAATAATGCAAATTCGGAAGATGAATTTATTCAAGAAAAGAAATAAAAAAAAAGATTGCTTCCACATACTGCCATCTCTCTCTCTCTCTCTCTCTCTCTCTCTCTCTCTCCTCTCTCTCTCTCTCTTCTCTCTCTCTCTCTCTCTCTCTCTCTCTCTCTCTCTCTCTCTCTCTCTCTCTCTCTCTCTCTCTCTCTCTCTCTCTCTCTCTCTCTCTCTCTTCTCTCTCTCTCTCTCTCTCTCTCTCTCTCTCTCTCTCTCTCTCTCTCTCTCTCTCTCTCTCTCTCTCTCTCTCTCTCTCTCTCATCTCTCTCTTCTATCACTTTTTGTATTTATTCAATTTGTAATTGTATTTAGCAATCTGCAATATGCTCTTAAAGTATCCACTTTGTTTTCATCTTTATTTATTAATTTTCTACGCAAAAAAGTCAGTAAACCTATTCAAATGCTTTATGAGATGCAATTTTATAAAATTTCCTTCATCATTCGCCAATATTCTGACTCGTAATTGTGCAGTAATAGGATTTTGGTATTCATGTATGTGTGGGCGTGTAAGCGTACACATGTGCATACATGCATCTATTCGTGTGTGTGCGTGTGTGCGTTAGGGAGAGAGAGAGAGAGAGAGAGAGAGAGAGAGAGAGAGAGAGAGAGAGAGAGAGAGAGAGAGAGAGAGAGAGAGAGAGAGAGAGAGAGAGAGAGACGGCGGGGGGGAGATAGATAGATAGATGAATAGAGAGAGAGAGACAGAGACGATACAGATAGATAGATAGATAGAGACAGAGACAGACAGACAGACAGAGAGAGAGAGAGAGAGAGAGAAGAGAGAGAGAGAGAAGAGAAGAGAGAGGGAGAGAGAGAGAGAGAGAGAGAGAGAGAGAATTGCCTCACGTGAAAGCATGTTAAGAAAAACACTTGAAATTAGTTAATGCATTTCTGTCTAGCCTGAGTGCTTGTTTTAACAGTGATTAAGTGATTAAGTGGTTCCAAGACTTGCTTTGACAGTAATTATATGGCAGGGGTTACAAGGCATTCTATATCAATGGCTATAAGACAAGACAGACTTTGTCAATGATTATTGGACAAAATAGTAGCATATACTCTCACAATGCTTACATATGTTAAGTCACTGGTCACGCAGAATGCTCTGCCAGTAGTTACAGAGTATGTTTTAGCCTTATTTACAGTACACAGTGGTTAAACGATATTCTTCACCAAAGGTTACATGCAATGACTAGCAACAGGAAGATGCAGAGGGTTAAGAAACAGAGCAGATAGCTGTCAAGCGCCTCTTCAGAACTGCTTAGTAAAAAAATAGATTACAAGCTAATTGCAGGAGAAGTTTGATAATGCAAGAGGCAAGGAAGCAAACACAGTTAATTGCCAAATAAACAGAGAGAAAAGTGAGGTCATGAGAAACAAGAGGCGATATTGATATAAACAAATCCCATGACCTCTTTGTACCATCTATGCAAATCGATCACAGAACCAGGAAGAGGAAAAGGGTAGTGAAAGTTAATCTATAAAAGTTCTGATCTATGAATACTATAATACGTTTGTGTCCAGACTAGTTATTATGTCTGAAATCTTATACTGCAATACTGAGAAGGCGAGGCGGAGTTATAAGAATCAGATTATTTGAAAGCGAGGAATGAATATTATAATGGAAGTGAAGTAGAGAAGAAGGAGAAGAGGATAGAGAGAAAGGGCGGAGAGAGAGAGAGAGAGAGAGAGAGAGAGAGAGAGATGAGAGAGAACGAGAGAGAGAGAGAGAGAGAGAGAGACCAGACAGACAGACAGACAGAC
>NW_020871816.1:258594-263594 GCF_003789085.1 Penaeus vannamei
TCTCTTCATCTCTCGTCTCCGTGCTCTCATCTCCTCTGCCACCTTCCCCTCCTTCTCTCTCTTCTCTCTATCTCCATCTCTGCTCTCTCTCTCTGCCTCTCTCTCTCGGTCGCTCTCTCTCATCTCTCAATCTCTCTCACTCTTCTCTCACTGCTCCTCTCAGGTCATCGTTCTGTCTATCTGTCCCTCGTCATCTCTGCGTCTCCTTCTCGGAAACCTACTCTCTTCCTCTCATCTCTTGGGGTCTACTTGCTCAGGGTCTATGACCCTCTCTCCTCTACTTCTCCTCTCTTCTCTCTTCGTTCCTCTCTCTCCCTCTTCTCTTTCACTCTCCTCTCTCTTCTATTACTCCTCTCCTCTCTCGTCTTCTGCTCTCTCTCTAATGTCTCTCGTATCTCTCTACCTCCTTCTCCTCTAGGATCCTATCTAATCTCTCCACTCTCGCGATCTCATATCTTTTGCTTCTCTTCATCTCTCTCTCTTCTTTCTCTCTCTATCTATCTATCATAATGAGTCTTAAGCATGGCCCGTCTCGTACTCCTCATCTTCATTCGCTGTCCCTCAGTTGCCCTCTGTCCGTCATCGTCTGTTCTGATCCTCGGGCTCTGGCCGAGCCCCATCGATGCAGCTGATTCCGTGCTGCACCCGGTCGTCGGGGACTCCGGCATCCGTCACTCTCATGCTCGAGCTCTTCCACAGTCGGTCTATGTCTGCTTTCTCTTGTCTATCTCTCCATCCTCTCCACATGACCCCTCCTCTGCTCAGCTCTATCGACGGTTCGTTTATGGTGAGATTTGGGACGTTGTGACGGCTGCGGTAGGTGGCGAGTAGCAGGGTTGGCGTGACGTGACATGAGAGAGGTGGTAGAAGAAGTAGAGAGGAAAGTAGGTGTGATGCGAAGTGAGGGAGATGAGAAGTGGTGTCGGCATTCGGTAGTTGATTTTGTGGCGAGTATCGAACGCTGTTATGTGTTGCAAGAGAGTACCTAATATCGCAGCGTCATATGTCTCATGTGGCGCTCTCTCGCGTCTCCTCTCTCCTGTTGTTATCTTATCCGTCACACTATTCTGCAGTCACTGAGCGGGTAGTAAAATTTTCTGGGAATCAACATTCCGCCGTGCCAAAATATTTTACTTTCTCTCGTATTTAAAAAAATAGAAAAAAAGAAGAGAGAGCAGAGAATTAGAAAGATAGATAGATAGACTAGATAAGATAGATAGAGATGAGAGACGAGAAGAGAGAGAGTATCGAGGCAGGAGAGAGAGAGTAGCAGAGAGAGAGAGAGAGAGAGAGAAAGAAAGAACCTAGGAATTATCATTAGATACGTAGAGAGAGAAAGAGAGGAGAGAGCAGAGAGAGAGAAAAAATAAGTATAAAAGAGCGTAAAGATTCTATGCCTGGAGATGATACTGATATAATAGAAGAAGGAAGACAGTTAAGAAGAGAATATAGATTGTTGAGTTGTTATAAGAGTAGAGGATGAGGAGTAAGTCTACATATTAGGCGTCGTGATGACGAAATAGGAGTGGTCACGGAAGAGGAGTCACATTTAGATCCTCAGGAATGATCAGACGTGAAGAAGTCAAGAGATGGATAATAAGAAGATGAGGTAGTATGGTTTAAGATACAGTAGAATAGAGATTGATAGGTTGCATTGTGCGTATGATGAATTGGACTGGTAGATCGGGTGAAGGCTACATAAGATGAGAGAGAGAAGAGCGCAGAGTATAGAGGAGAGATGACCGAGAGAGCAGAGAGAGGAGCAGAGTATAGGAGAGAGAGAGAGAGAGATTTAGAGGAGAGTCTGAGAAGGCTATTAGGAGAAGAAAGAGAGAGGAGATGATGGATAGGAGAAGTGACTAGAGAGAGACGGAAAATGCGCTAGAGAGTAGAGAGAGTGAGAGCGAGTTGATCGAGATATGAGTGAGATGCTTGTAGCTTGTTGGAAAAGCAGTATCTTTCGCAGAGGAGAGATGACGAGAGGGCATCGGATCGAGAGAGAGAGAGAGAGAGAGAGCGCGACTGGGGTCCGCCTTTTCAGTTCCTCCACCTCCGAACGCCATTGAGAGAGTGGTAATCTGATGAGGTCCCCCTCACCATCTACTTATGACTGGCTAATCGTCTTAGGAGAAGACTGTTCTTCCTGTTCGTTCTTGTCTCTTTCCTCGAAGGTCTCTCTCTCACCCGTCAGATGAGAGGAGAGTGCAGGAGATTAGTAGAATGGTTTAATCTGTCTCAAGAGAAGAGCGACTGTGGAAGCAGAGTAGAGCAGAGTTGGGCTCGCTACAGCATAGGTCTTCGTTAGAGAGAATGAGAGCAGAGTGAGTCTACGATGAATCAGAGTAGAGATGGGATTGGAGTGAGCTCAGAGAGAGAGCACGAGGTACGAGCTACGAGATCGAGAGGAACTGGCAGAGAGGATGTCAGAGAGGAGTGCTACTCGCTCAGTACGGATCTGGACGGAGACTCGAAAGCTATCTATAAGCTAGTTGAGATATAGTACTAGATATCTATCTAGGGCTAGATTGGAGTGATGATAGGAGATAAGGTGTTGTTAGATATTAATGTCTACTCGGCTTGAATCGTTGAATTGGAGAACTAGTGATGTAAAGGGTGATGGGATAGTCTTTAATCGCAGTTCTAGTTGCTCTAGATCAGGAGAGAGAGAGAGATGAGCAGTAGAGATGAGAGAGTGTAGAGAAAGTATCTGTAGATAATTGTATATATGTTCTCTTCTTGGTTACAAGAATATTATAATCGAGTAAAGTAAATATTCCTTACAGCTGGGGTTTGGCGGATGTGGAAGCTTCCGCGAGATCTCTGAACTACGCTCAGCTGACGATGCATGACTTCGCATAGAAATATATGATGGGACACGTGCGCTCAGGTAGATGACGTGGTTAATGATATTGCACAAGAAAACGGACGAAAAGGGAAAAATACTCGTAGACGTGTCAGCATCTGCATAACAGCGCGCGTACTCAGCTTCTCACTACTTAGCGGCTAAGATACATAGGGTGCCAACCACGCGGCTAAGAAGGTAGTATAAGGTATCAATTAGTACATACATGAGTGTCTTGTCACTGTATTGCTACGCAGTGCCGCAATTTACACATAGTAGAAAGAAGCTGATCGTATAGGACTATATGGACAGTCGACAATCATAAAGATGAACAGTCTTTGAATTTGTATGAGTTACTTGGCTTTGTACAGATATCATCATCTATGGCAATGGAGTAGCTCAAATAACATATTTTTGTATCGAGGAGTTTAACGTGCTTGGCGGTATCTTTCTTTTTCGGGCTGCGTGGTTGGTGTAGGACGGTGTTAGGTAGGAGGTGGGAGTTTGTGTGATGTTCGTGTGGAGTGGTGACTAGAGACGTCATCAAGCAGTGCGAGGTCTAGGATGGAAGATGCTATAATGTATGCCCCGAGCCGACTGTTGGCCTTCTATTATCACTCCCTCCTCTCTCCTTCCTGTTAACCCCTCCACTGTCCCCTTCCCGCTTCGCTCTGAGGACGGGCCCTTTCCGCATACCAGCGCTTAGCAGCGATGGAGTTGTCCCATTTAGTTGACGCGTGGGTTTCTTTTCTCGTTTCGGCACTCACACTTCCCATTCGCTTTCCGCTTCCCGGTTCCCCTTGTCACTTCCCCTTTTGCCTTCCATCCTCTTCTCTCTCTCTCTCTCTCTCTCTTCTCTCTCTGCGTCTCTTTCTCCCCCCCTCTCACTCTCTCTCTCTGCTCTGCTCCTCTCTTGATCGTTTGGCAGGTGCGCAGGTGGAGGTGAGGTGGAGGTGGTACTGGTCTCTGGTGCTGGATGGCTCTCTTCTGGGTGGGAAATCTGCTGCTTGCTCTCGTCTCTCTCTCTCTTCATCTCCGTCTCTCTCTCCTCACCACGCTCCGTCTCGACGTCCCCAGAGGAATAGGGTAGCGTAAATGGGCGGGAAGTATTACCCGCCAAGTGCCGCTGTAAGACAAGGACGAGAACGAATAAGGGATCGTAGACAGATGTCATCAAGAGTTTTTGGACAGCGTGCGAAAGGGAGAGGTCACAGCGCAGGGTGAAAGGTGTGCGGAACGGGAAGGAATTTGGACTTCGACTTGGGATGGGCATTTTAGGATCTGGTTTAGGACACATCGTAATAAAAAGCAATGTAGATGATGTGGAATTGGAAGAACTTCATTCTGCCTTCTCATTTCCGTACGGTCGCTAGCCGTCCATCGCTCCTCCTCCCTCCTCCCTCTCCTCAACCTTCTTCCACTTCTTCTCTCTCCTCCTCGGTCTACCTCCTCCAGGTCTCTCCAGTACGGGCTCCAGTCGTAGTCTCAGAAAGGCACCGTTGTACGGCTAGGATAGTTCGACTGGAGTTGTAGGCAGGTCTCTCGACGGTTCCGGCCTTGTAGGGTTGACCCGTGGTTCCATCGCGATGGCCTCACTCCTCGAAGGCCTTTGGCTCCTTACTTTCTCCTCGCTAACCCCCCCCCCCCCCCCCCCCCGCCGATTACGGTCCCTACTCTCCTTCGACTCTTCTAGAGATCCCATATGACTATAACGCAAGAAGAAATAAGAAGATGTAACATAGAAGAAGAAGATGTGGGTAGGGAAGGAGGTCAGGATTAGACAGAATGAATTGAAGATGGAGAGTACAGATAGTTACGGAAGAGGATGGAGCGAGCAATAGCAAACGCTGGAGGCTAAGAGGATGTGTACGATGACATGAGTACAGGAGGTTTCGCAGTTGGACTCTGCTACTGCGGGTTACTCTCCTTTCATGAGGAGGAGGAGGTAGGCAGGTCATAGAGCCACTGAGGTTCCTGACGACGTTCAGTGAGAAGGGAGCATGGCTGACAGTCAGAAGTGACTGAGAAGAGGACAGTAGGAGGAAAAGGACTCTTTCCGTATCGTTGCAAAGTACAAGCGCAGTGACCTCCGCAGTATCCGCGGTCGGCTATGCAAGAGGAAGTCGACGAAGTCAAGCGCAGGACGAAGTCGGCACTC
>NW_020871816.1:276094-278594 GCF_003789085.1 Penaeus vannamei
TTGAGGAGGAAGAGCGAGATGAAAGTAAAAGAGGAGGAAAAGGAAGGAGGAGAAGAAGGAACGTGCAGCAGATAGGAGAAGAGAAGAATAGGCTGGAGAGGAGGAGGACGGGAGGGGGGGGGAAGAAGAAGGGGATAAAAGAGAAAAGACAGAAAAGGGGCAGACAGAGAGAGTCAGGGAAGACCAGGCGGGGGGGGCGGCGCGCACTAATTCCAGCCGACCGAATAAATGGGTTTGTTCGAGACGCTGCAGTCGATCGCTCGCGCCATGAGCCCGGTGATGCGATTAGAACACGGGGCGTAAAAAGGGAAGTGAGTGTAACTATTATATATATATATATATATATTATATATATATATATATATATATATATATATATATATATAATATATATATATATATATATATATATATAATATATATATATATATATTTATTTTATTTATATCGGCCCCAAAATAATGATTATTGTTAAATTGCGAAGAAAACAAAAGAGGAAACAGATTCATAAAAGTTTATATACACACGAATCTACTCATAGATAGACAGGTAAACAGACAGACAAACAATCAATGGATAGTTGCAACTGGTAAGTGGCAGAAAAAGTAGGCTACTAGACAGATAGACAAAAAAATAAACATAATTGAATAGATACAACCTTAGGGCGAACTAACAAAAATACACAAATAAAAAGATTTAATAATGTCATAACATAAAAAAGAAAAAAAGAAAAGAAAAAAAGAACCATTTTCTTTTTTCCTTCTTCTTGTCCAGCGTAATCTACAAGGACTCAAGATTTTGTTGCTATAGTAACGGAATTCGGGAAAAATAGGAAAAAAAAATAAAATAACGTATTTTTATTACTCATATCGTACACACAACCACAAGCAGATACACACACGTACACAGATGAATGCCAATGAGAATTCCTACAATTAGTTATTACTCTGTATATCATATCTTCAACAGCAGATGTACTAATAGTAGTAATGGTTAAGAGGATGGCAGTGTTAATAAGGATAATGATGACGATAACATTTGCCGGCGATAACTGTCTTGTAGATTAACGATAATGCATTTAAGTCATCATATAGACGTATAATTAACAATCAAGTAACACCGAATGACCTTGACCTGATTATCCTTAAAGGGTCAAGGACAAAGATACTGAAATGTTCGTTTTGACCGTAGGTTATCGTGTAGGCGGTAATTAGGACACGTCTCTTCTCTCCTCTCTCTCTCTCGTCCTCTCTCTCTCTCTTCCTCTCTCCTCTTGCTCTCCCTCCTACTTCGTCTCTCATCTCTTCTCCTCTTCTCCTCTCTTCTCTATCCCTCTTACTCACATCTCTCGCGCTCTCTCCTTCTCTTCTCGCCCTCTGTCCTGAAATGGCGTGTCCCTCTTTCTTCTTTGAATCTTTATTTCTATTTCAGTTTCCTGTAAACTTTTTTCTTCTTTTGCTAATTATCATGATAATTTTTTTTCTTTTCTCTCATCTCTAGTATTATATATCTATCTATCTACCTACTATTCTGTCTACTGTCTGTCTACCAGTCAATTCTATCACTATCCACAATATATATTTATTTCTTTACGCATTTCTTTTTTTCCTATTCCTACTTTCTTATTGACGTTGACGCTGTTGCATAGTCAGATGGTTTGGATCATCTGCCTTGGCAATCTTTGTCCCTTGACATCATTTTCGCAAGGAGGGAGACGGAAAACATTTTCTGTATTTGATAGGCATATTTTCTTCTTCTTTTTCTTCGTTCTTTTTTGGTGGGGTTCTTTTTTTCTTCTTTTTCTGTTTCCTTTTTTCGTTCTCGTTTCTTCGTTTTCGGTTTTCGGTTTTCGGTTTTCGTTTTGGTTTTTTGTGTTTCTTCTTGTTTCTTTTTATTTTTTTTTCTTCTTTTTCTATACTTCTATCATTTTTGTATTTGAGCATTGTTACATGTTTTATTGATTTATGTGATTGATAGTTTAAAAAGCAACAACAAAACAGTAATTATGATATTAACTATGGTGATAATAACAAATGATATTTATATAACAATAACTATTTTAATGGATATAATAATGATGACTTTTATAATTATGATATAATAATGATTTTACATGATAATGATAATAATGATGAAAATGATTTTTAATAATATAATGATGAAATATAATAATAACAACAGATAATCAGTTAATAATGTATAATAATAGATAAAAAAACAACTAACAATGATAATGATAAGTAAAATAAACAACAACAAATAATAACATATAAACATAATGATAATAATAAAATAACAGATTTAATGAATATATAATAATAACAATAATGAGTCATTATTACCCTTACACTGCAACTGTGAGAGGAGCTCCAATAATTAATATATAAATAAAAATGTGGAAAACAAAGGTAAAAGAAAGAAAGAAAGAAAGAAAAAAAAATGTTTTGAGCTGGAATAGAAGACTTTATTGTAAAAGTGTTATTGGAGGGAATAAAGACGA
>NW_020871816.1:288594-291094 GCF_003789085.1 Penaeus vannamei
CTCTCACTCATTGAATTTCCCTACTTCTTCCTCTTCCTCCTCTTCATCTTCCTATCTCCGCCTCCTCCTTTCCCTCCCTTTCTATTTTTACCTCCTCCTTATTAGAATAGAGTTAATTATTTGCTATTATTTGCAGTAATTATCAAAATTAGCAATATAATTATCATTTTATTGTCATTATTCTGATGATCATCATTATAGTCATTATCGTCATGATCATCATTATTATCATTATCATTATTGCAGTTATAATTATTATTATGCTAATCATTACTCAATATTATATTGCAGAAGAGACAATAAACTGCCTCAGTACTAGACTGACTCTTTGTAAATGTCAATCATAAAGTAGGAGGTAGTTAGGGAGGCAGCTTAGTGTGTGTGTGTGTGTGTGTGTGTGTGTGTCTGTGTATGTCTGTGTGTGTTTGTGTGTGTGTGTGTCTATGCGCACGTTTGAGAGAGACGGAGAAAAAGACAGAAAATGTATCTGCATGCTTTTATAAGTGCACATATATTTCGTTTTTTTCTCTCTCTCTCTTTTTCACTGCCTATGTGCTTTGATCAAGCCTATATTTGCATCCGTCGCACTTTTTTTAGTAAAACTGCCAGGAGCATTTCAATCATCATATGTATTAGAGGCCCATTATTCTTATTGCTAAATAGTTGATTCTCGCCCCTGGCTATTACCGAGATCATGTAATGACAATAATGATAATGATGATAATAATAACCATAGAGTCCATTTATAATGAAATAAAGGTTAAAACTAATAAAATCCCAAAAGTCGAAAAACCGGCAAAATCTAGCGTATTACTACAGCCTTTTGAGAGAAAGATTGGAAAACCCCTTTTTCGCTTTTAAATGATAATTAATGATGATTTTAACATTAATTCAGGTAATTATGATGATTTTCATGATAATTCCTTTATTATTAATAATGATGACAGGCGTATTATTGCTTTTTGAGAGAAACGTCGAAAAAAAAACTTTTTCTTTTTTAAATGATAATTAGGATGATTTTAACATTAAATCAGGTAATTATGATGATTTTCATGATAATTCCTTTAATATTAACAATAATGATAATCATGATGATAATGAGAATAATAATAATAATAATGATAAAATGATAATTATAATGGTAAAATGATAATAAGGATAAAATGATAATTATAATGATAAAATGATAATTATAATGATAAATTATAATTATAATGATAGTTTTGATAATTACTGCAATAATAGCAATAATTAACTCTATTCTAATAATTTTCATACTAATAATGACAATAGAAATAATAATAATATCATTATCATTATAACTATTATTATTATTATTATCTCTAAAATTATCATTATTGTTATTATATGAATAGATATATAATGATGAAAATGACAATAATAATTAGCATAATAATTATTATAACTGCAATAATAATAATAATAATGATTATGACAATTGTGACTATAATGATAATAATCATAAAAATAATGACAATAATTATAATAATAATCAAAAGGCCATTTATTATGAAATAAAGGTGAAAAGTAGTAAAATCCCAATAATAATGATAGTAATAATAAAATGATAATTATAATGATAGTTTTGATAATTACTGCAATAATAACAATAATTAACTCTATTCTTATAATTTTCATACTAATAATAACAAAAGAAATAATAATAATACCATTATCATTGTCATTATAATTATCTCTATTGTCATTATTATTTTTAAAATTATCATTATTGTTATTATCATTATAAAAATAGTTATAACAATGAAAATGACGATAAAAATTAGCATAATCATTATAATTGCAATAATGACAATAATAATGATGATAATTATGACGATAATGACTATAATGATAATAATCATAAAAATAATGGCAATAATGATAATAATGATCATAGAGTCCATTTAAAATGAAATAAAGGCGAAAAGTAGTAAAATCCCAAAAGTCGAAAAAACGGTAAAATCTACCGTATTACAGCTTTTTGAGAGAAACGTCGAAAACCCCCCGTTTTTTTTTAAAATGATAATTATGATGATTTTAATATTGTGCGTGTGTGTGTGCATGTATATTATATTATACTGTAATATATATATATATATATATATATATATATATATAGTATATATATATATATATAATATATATACTGTAATATATAATATATATAATATTTAATATATATTACTATATGCTATATATATATATATATATATATATATATAATACATACATATGTTATGTGTGTGTGGTGTGGTGTGTGTGTGTAAGTGTATGAGTGTACAACATAAATAAGTGGTATATGATATATATAATATATATATATATATATATATTGTGTGTGTGTGTGTGTGTGTGTGGTGTGTGTTTGTGTGTGTGTGTGTGTGTGTGTGTCTGTTTTTATACATATATACGTTGAATGTGTTTGGTGTTTGTGATATATTATGTATACATATGTGTATATATAGATGTGTGTGTATGT
>NW_020871816.1:313594-317142 GCF_003789085.1 Penaeus vannamei
CCACTCCCTAGATTATCATGACAGCAAACCACCCCTAGATTCTCACCACGACCAACCCACTCCCTAGATTTATCATAGATCTCACACGACAAACCCCACCCCTAGATTATCATGACAGCCAACCCACCCCCTAGATATCATCACCCCCATGCCAACCACCCCTAGATTCTCACCACGACCAACCCACCCCCTAGGTTCTCACCATGGCCAACCCACCCTTAGATCTAACCATGGCCAACCCATCCTAGATTATCATGACAGCCAACCCACCCCTAGATTATCATGACAGCCAACCCACCCCCTAGTTCTCACCATGGCCAACCCACCCCCTAATTCATCCCACCAGATTATCATGACAGCCAACCCACCACCTAGATTATCATGACAGCCAACCCACCCCCTAGCAGCCAACCCACCCCTAGATTCTCACCACCAACCCACCCCTAGATTATCATGACAGCCAAACCACCCACCTAGATTCTTTCACCACGGCCAACCCACCCCCTAGATTCTCACCACAGCCAACCCACCCCTAGATTCTCACCACAGCCACCCACCCTAGATTCTCACCACTGCCAACCCACCCCTAGATTATCATCGACCCCTATTATCATGACCGCCAACGCAACCCCTAGAGTATCATGACAGCCAAACCCACCCCCTAGATTCTCACCATCACCAACCCACCCTTAGATTTTAACCATGACCAACCTACGGGTGTTCATTAGTTCACTTACAAAACTTCCAAAAAGATAATATCAAATACAGTAACGAATAGATAAACCAATAAAAAATACTTTGTGAACGACAGTCATGAAATGGTTTCTTCCGGGAAGCAGTTCCATCCACACCTGCGTGGCACAACACCTGTTCAGAGGAGTTCGTTTGGCAGTCTCTATACAGAAGGACACGCGACAGATGTTTTGTCTTCTCGGAATAACACACACACAGCATATATAAACCTATAAAAACTCTCTGTTCTCTCTCTCTCTCTCTCTCTCTCTCTCTCTCTCCTTCTCTCTCTCTCTCTCTTCTCTCTCTTCTCCTCTCTCTCTCTCTCCTCTCTCTCTCTCTCTCTCTCTCTCTCTCTCTCTCTCTCTCTCTCTCTCTCTCTCTCTCTCTCCTCTCTCTCTCTCTCTCTCTCTCTCTCCTCCTCTCTCTCTCTCTCTCTCTCTCTCTCTCTCTCTCTCTCTCTCTCTCTCTTCCTCTCCTCTCCTCTCCCTCTCTCTCCTCCTCCTCTCTCTCCCTCTCCCACACGCGTCTCACGAATTAACAACACCTGTTTTTCCCACGCGCGGTGTTATCATTCACCTACACTGAGTACACCTGTGTCAGTCTGATACACCCACCCCTTTTCAGAATCCTACACTTGCACCACCACCCTTCGACACCTGTTTTTGTGTACTGTCTCTATTTCTTCTATCTTAGTAATTGTTCTCTTCATGAATAATAGATTAATGTATTAATGTCTGTAAAAAAATGCAATAGTTATTCAATATACTTATATCCGTGCCAAAAATGCGGTAGTTTTTAAAATATATGAATACCGGTACGAATAATTATTAAATTTATTGATATCCCGAGAGAGAGAGAGAGAGAGAAACAGAGGGGAAGGAGGGAGGAGGAAGAAGAAGAAATTATATGAAACAAAACAAAAAACAAAGATACGTGAGAAGGGAGACGAAAAGAATTGTTACATGATTGAAAAAGAAACAGAAATGATATGAAAAAGATGTAAAATTACAAAAAGAAAAAAAAAGATAAAGACTAGATGAGAGAGATAAAAAATAAAAAAAGAATAAAAAGAGCTATTAAAAGAAACAAGGGAATAAATGTAAAAAAAAACAAGATAACGTAAAAAAAAAGATACACACACACAAAAGGAGGGAACAGTGTGCAAGGCAATAAAGAAAAGGGAAAATGAATACCATAACAAAAAGAAGCCAGAAACGAGACAAGGAGAAATCGGAAGTCGCTGCTGCATCTTCTAGAAAGTTCTAGAGAAACCGCATCCAAGATTTAAGGAGGAGGAAAGGAGGGAAAAAGGGAAAGAAGCAAGGCAGGAGAAGAAGAGAGAGGTGGAAGGAGGCAAGAGGGAAAGACGCAAGGGGATGAGAGAGGAGAAAGAGGTGGAGGGAGGCAAGAGGAAAAAGGTAAGGGGAGGAGAGAGGAGAAAGAGGTGGAGGGAGGCAAGAGGAAAAGAGGCAAGGGGAAGAGAGGCTGGGAAGACGTGGAGGGAGGAGAGAGGAAGAGAGAGAGGGGAAGGAAAGAAGGAGGGGAGAAAGAGGCAGGGGGAGGAGATAGAGAAAGAGGAATTGGATGAAAGAAGGGAGAGAGGGATGGGGATGGGGAAAGAAGAAGGGAAGAGGGGGAAGAGGAAGGGGGAGGGAGGATAGAGAAAAGAAGGTAGGTGAGAGCGATGTAAAGGAGTGGGGGAGGAATGTGGGAAAGGAATGAAGGAGAGGGTAAGAAGGTGAGGAAATGTGGGAAAGGGGAAGGAAAGAGAGGTAAAGAGGGAGAGGAGGGAGATGAAAGAGGAGAGAGAGAGGGGGGGGAAGAGGAAAGAGGGAGAGAGAGAGAGGGGGAGAAAAGAGGGAAAGAGGGAGAGAGAGGGGAAGAGGAAAGAGGAGGGAAGGAGGCAGGGAAGGAAGGATCGGGGAGATGAAGGAGTAAGAGGAAATAAAGAAATAAGGGGACGGACTAAGGAGTATGTGTGAGTAGGAAAAGAGAAGAAGGAATCTGAAGAAGTGAAAGAAGAGGGAAAGGAAAAGAAGAGGAAAGGAAATGAGGGAAGGAAAGAGAAAGGGAGGCGATGGGAAGAAGTGATCACGTGTGCATGTGTTTCCTCCTTCGGCTGGCTCTATGTCTACGGTAGTGTGGTACGGGCGTGCAGTGCGTGTGTGTGTGTGTGTATGTGTGTATATGTGTTGTGTGTGTGTGTGTGTGTATGTGTGTGGAATGTGTGTGGCGTGTGTGTTGTGTGAATGTGTTGAATGTGTGAATGTGTGTGTGTGTGTGTGAAGTGGTGTGTGTGTGTGTGTGTGTGTGTGTGTGTGTGTGTGTTGTGTGTGTTTTGTGTGTGTGTGTGTGTGTGTGCGTGTGCTGTACACGTGTGTGTGTATATGGAAAGGGGGGAAAAAGGGAGAGAAGAGGAAGGAGGAGAGAAGATGAGGGCCAGGAAATGGAGAGGGGAGGGGGGAGGAGGGGGGGGGTGGTGTGGAGGGGAGGGGGGATGTGGGAGGAGCTAGAAGGTAAGAACACCTCTCAGCTGTTCCCTCCTTCCAGCGGAACAGCTGTATAACTGTGTGAACTGGCAGTCGTGTATAACTTAGAACTTGACAGTCACGTATATTGCTCTGGGCTCTGGGAGTCAGGCTCTTGCACGCCCTGCACTTGCACCCGCACCGGGACGCACGCACGCACACGAGAACCTACGAACACACACGCACATTACACTTATGCAAATATGTAGCCTGTCCATCCTCGAACACAACACATATACATTCAAACAGGAGGAAACTTTTTTTAAACATACACACACACAACGC
>NW_020871817.1:0-2500 GCF_003789085.1 Penaeus vannamei
TATATATATATATATAATATATATATATATATATATATATATATTTATATATATATATATATATATATATATTATATTATATATATATATATATATATATATATATATATATATATATATATATATATATATATATATATATATATTATATATATATATTTATATATATTATATTTATATATATTTATATATATATATATATATATTATATTATATATATATATATATTATATATATATATATGTATATGTATATTAACTGTAATAATCTAACATTTGTTCTGCATATGTAATTCAAGTTTATGTATCTACTGTTAAGCATGTTTTTAGCACACTACAAGAAAAGATCAAAAACGCTTTCTTTTTCACTTGTATTTCTCTCTGCTTCTACAGAGTATATAAGCAAGGCCATCTACTATGTCCTGTTACACTCATACAATTCCTGTCTCTCACCTGTTTCAGTCATATTGTATAACTGCATATCAATTATATCATACATTCTTTCATTGATTTTAGAACCTAAATAATACTTGCTTGTAACAATTCCACTGTAATAACAACTGATAACATTTTTGATAAAATAAAATAGTAATACTCTAAGTATAAATGTAATACTGCTTTATACATATTCACAGTATAGTTACATAACACGTTAATCCTATTTACATGAAAGATATGTTACAAGATCTAACAAAGCATGTTATGCCCATCAACATGTCACTCTCCATCCTGAAAAAGGCAATCACAGGTTGATCAGTTAAAAGCATCGCTAACAAATTAAACAATACAGAAAAAAGAGAAAGGCTAGTTTTTTTTCTTTCCCTCAACCTGCCAAACTCAGTCCACAGAATTTGTATCAAACTACATCACCTAATTTCCACTTTTAGAAGTTCCAGTTATAAAAGCCTCCTTAAACTCTCTTTTAGAGACAGCTCTGAGAGCAGAATGAGGAAAATGTGCTATAGAATGTAGTATTTAACTAAATAAATGACTTTATTAGGAGCAAGTATATTACCTGTATCACATTCCTAATGCCACAGGAACATGCCTGTTTTCATCAAAATAGTGTCCAGAAATCAACATAGCACTACTCATTTCCGAAATTTCCTTAATTGTAACATAACAAATTCAAATACTTTTAACACTGCACAGAAAAAAAAATTACAACTTCACCCAGAGATTTAGCCATGCACCCCCCTCCCCAATCCCACTGATGCCACAGGAATAACTAACTTTCCTTTCTCAAATTCTTCACTACTCTCAATTCTAGAAAAGGTATGAATGAGAATTAACATCTTCACAACACAAGAGATGTTTTTAAAACTGGTTTCAAATATATCTTTGTCAGAAATACATGTGTTTCTAATGAAGACCACTTAAATACATCTCTTGTATTGTGAAGATGTTCATTCTGATTCATACCTTTTCTACATTTTTCAACATGAATACAGTTCATTACCCTCAATTTGGTGAAACTTCTTTAATAAATTTGTGACCAAAAGCCCAACTACTCATTTGGCTACTTGATTAGCTGAGCAACTTAAAAGGAACATCTAAATGTACCTAAATTCCCTTAGAACTCATCTTTATGAGTGTAGATCTACATGCTAAGCACATATCACTCTTTAAGGCAAAGAATCACAAAACTATGCACACAATTTTTGTCCTATACCTGCACCGTAAAATTATATTGATTTTCCTTCCACGTAACATTATTTATATCAATTGGTTCCTCCATTGTCTGCTCTTTGTATGTAACGTTGCCCTTGTGGTCCACCAGTATGACTGTTGTTGTTCTGTAAAAATAAATAGAGGTAAAAGCAACAAAGGAAAAAGAAAAAAAGTAAGAAATGCTACTCAATTATCAAATGCTATTTCTTAAGAGGTAAAGAGAAAAAGTTTCCCCAAGTTCTTGCTTTGCAAAAGCAATAAAAGATGCATTTGTATTTCTGAAATGGGAGGAATAAATATCAAAATCAATAAAAACTTTTAGAAACATGATAAAAAATATATGCTTTATTCACAATCTAAATATGGGGTTTGATCTTATGGTGTTCTCTTTACTTCTTTAATACCTAGTTGATCTTATCATTAAATACTTTCTGACCATCCTATACTGAACTTTCATACTCCTTTCATTAAGGAGTTCTAAGGATAATCATGTTATAAATTGTCTGCCTTCTTTAAATATTATCTTCAGGTATATTTTACAGAAACTACTGTCTTGTAACAATGTTCTGCAATGTTAAGAGCATATAATAGTTGTGTGTGTATATATCTATATAAATATCAATATCAATATACATAGAGATAGATATATCTACTTCTTTATTTTCTGCTACATGTTATCACTGAAAAAATATCCTTATCAAAATGATTACCACTGTTGCAACAAAAAATATTTCATGTTAAAATCAATAACAAAATCAAGAAGAGAAAATATTATAGCTACAATAGAGTGAGCTATTACCTTGTTCCATAATTTATTGATGTACATTTGA
>NW_020871817.1:7500-12500 GCF_003789085.1 Penaeus vannamei
ACAGAAAAAAATATGTTGCATCCTTCTCGTCTTAGACTATGAAGAACATGTACATTCACAAACACAATGTTTCAACCACTTCAGTTCGATAAACAGGTTAACTTTATCACTCATTAAGTCTCATCTTAGATATGAAGTATGAAAGATTCTGCTCTATATTTTCTAAATGGCAACAGTGTGTAAGAAGTTGAAAAAAAAGAATCTCACTTGCTATCAACTTCTCGTTCTTGTTTTGTAGTTGTGATATATCCATGATACTTCCGCATTTTTCTGTAACTTAGTAGAGAACAGTCTAGTCCAGTGGTTCTTGACCTTCGTACTACCACGCCCCCATTAGGACTTTGCCCTTCCCTCCACGTCGCCCTGGCCTCTATGAATAAAATTCTCTCCGAGGTTCTAGAAAATTATAAATGCGCTCATGGTAGTTTTATTGAGTACGAGTTATTTGATTATTTGATCATGCTCTCGTTAAGAGAATAAGAAATATAGTTTGAGAAATTCCTACTTTTTCCCAAAGGGTCGCGCCCCACTTGGAAATTACTAACGCACTCTAGGGAGGCGTTTCTTCAGGTTAAAAATCACTGTTATAGTTTATAACAACTTGATTGTAAAAGCAAATAACTACCAAACATCCACTTCATACTTATATAAAAAATTATATATGAAATTTGTTTTTTTCTGATACTTGACTTACACCAAACTACATTTCAGTTGTTGTATCTAAAACAATGCCCACAAAAAGGCCACACAAAAATGAAAACATAATGCAGAATATCAATTCTCGTTTGATAATGTTTTTTTTTGTGTGTGAATTACGGAAGATGAGGCTAACATACACTTTTCAGTGCTTAAGATCTTCAAATCTCCATCGTGATACTCACTTCGAAATACACTACTTTACGCGTGAAACAGAAAGAAAACGTTAACCCAAAACTTAAAAGAAAACGAAGTCCTTTTGCAATCTTGAAACCCGCGAGTTTTCGCTTCAATTCTGTGGACTTCATTCCAGAGAGCAAAATGAAATGATCGGCGATAAGTGTGAATTCTTAAACTGTTCAATTCAAAAGTCTTAATCAATTTATCGAGAAAATCCAAGAGTATTATTACATTCTATGGTCACTAAATCAATTATCATTTTTCCAACAATGGATCTAGTCATTTATTGCTCTCTAACTTCCATCATGACAAATAGACGAAAACTAGCTACCTTCCATCGCTGCGATAAGAACGAATATAAGTACACATCTCCTAAATAAGTATATCTACTAACACTGCCACAGAAAAAAATAATGTAAAACAAACATGACTTCTGCTATTAATTACATTCAACTCACGTGCCTTCAATTTTACGTATTCTTCCCGCTTAGCACGAATAGTACGTGAATTACTAGAATAAAAAGTACGAATCACTTAATAAACAATAAATTTAACAATTGCAGAAGCACCTTCGAATGGGGAGGAGAGAAAACAGACACTAAAGACTATATGTGTAAATCGAATTGCAATAGTTATGTTGTGTTGCGCAGTAAAACAGCTACCCAATCATATGGCAAATTCTAAGTGACGTCATGCTGCTATTCTCTGACGTCATGAACATGCCAGAAGTGTCTATGTGACTATAAATGTGGGATGGTCAGTCACTTTCGCTCTCTCTCTTTCTCTCTTCTCACTCTCTCTCTCTCTCTCTCTCTCTCTCTCTCTCTCTCTCTCTCTCTCTCTCTCTCTCTCTGCTCTCTCTCTTTATTACACACACACACGCACACACACACACACAACACATATGTATATATATACATATAATTATATATATTATATATATATATTACTATATATATCATAATACATATACTATATTCACACACATCATACACTCACACATATTCATTCTATATATATATGTAGCTGCTTGTGATGTGTTGTGTGTGTAACATATTACATGTATATGTATACATTTAGCTATATATTATATAATTATATATATCTGTTATTAATTCTTATATAATTACTATATATAATTTATATATTCACACTATCCCTATATGAGTATACACTAAGAAAGGGAGAGAAAGAGAGAGAGAGAAGATGAGGGAGAGAGAGAAGAGAAGAAAGAGAGAGAGAGAGAAGAGAAGGAAGAGAGAGAGAGAAGAAAAGGAGGAAGGAGAGAGAAGAGAGAGAGGAGGAGGACGAGAGACGAGAGAGAAGAGAGGAGGAGAGAGAGAGAGAGAGAGAGAGAGAGCAGAGAGAGAGAAGAGAGAGAGAGAGAGAGAGAAGATGGAAAAATAGACAGAGAGAGAGATATATATAATATATATATATATATTATATTTATTAATATATATATTATATAGACATATGTATGTATATATACATATATATACATTAGATGATTGTATACACATATATACATATATATACATAATATCATATTTATATGTTAATAAATATATATAGATATATATATGTATATATATATATGCATATATATATGAATGTATATAATTATATATGTATATGTGTGTAAGTGTATATGGTTGACGAGACTTGAGCCAATGGATTCGGCAAGTGCAGGCAGCGCGTCACTGAAATAGATTTATAGGAATCCTGTTTGACAGCCGCGACGGGGCCGGGTTATCCTATTCAGTGGGATAGACTACAGCCGAGCCATCCCCCCTCCTCCCCCCGTAAGCTTGAGGAGCCCTGCTAAGATATTTTCAAATATACGAGTGTTTTGTATACCTAGCATTGCTGAATATTTCATCTGACTTAAGATTTCCACTTTCAAAATGGAGGTCAGAGAGGTTGAAAAACCCCAATTTACGAAAGTGACCCTTGTCTGTGGCCCCTTTTTTGAGATACAGACCACCTATTTTGGACCCCTGCTATAAATCATTAGGCCCCAGTCTATATTACAAGGTGGCTAAGAGGGTTCCCATAATTTCATTAACCTATAATGACTCCCCCCCCCCCAAAAAAAAATGTCATAAAACCACCCTTCCACATTCGTATACTTGTATGTGTGTATATCTTCACATATCTTTATCGTTTTGTTATCTTTATCTTCATCTATATCCAGAAATCCCACTGCAATCATTTGGATAATATTCTACACCAACTTAAAATGGTAAACCTGCGACGAGGGTAATGGCAATTTTCATTTAAAATTGGCTCATTAACCCTGAGATCCCGTGACAGTCGATCATTTTGGGAAGTTCATGTAACTCTTAACCTGGTATCTGCAACGAGGATGGAATAGGATATATCATTATGTTGTTCTTTTATAAATGTATTTAAGGCTGTAGATACTCAAGGGATTAAAGCATTGGTCAGTGATCTAGCTATACAAGGAGGGGAGGGGGGAGGGAGGGAGTGAAGGGAGGTCATATGTTTGAAGAGGGAGAGGAGAGAGAGAGAGAGAGAGAGAGGAGAAGAGAGAGAGAGAGAGAGAGAGAGAGAGAGAGAGAGAGAGAGAGAGAGAGAGAGGAGAGAGAGAGAGAGAGAGAGAGAGAGAGAGAGATAATGGTATAATATATATATATATATATATATTATATATATATATATATATATATATATATATATATATATATAAAGAGCTTGTGCCGATGCCCACGTCACTCACCTCGTTCGAAGAGCCTACACCAGCGTGGAAGAGCAGCGTCCCCCACGGTGTCTGACGTCCAACTGTCATTCTTTCGGCGAGATATCTTTTTGCCTTCCCTGGCATGCCGACGATTGAATCATACGAACACACTCTTATTGACAATCTTCCCCATTCATGTTATAAAACAAAACAATCTTCTCTTGTTCGTATTATGAGAAAAAGGAGCTTGCACTTATCTCTAATTGTCTTATGAAATCTAAAGTTGTTGTTTTTATATATGAATGAATACAAGGGTTGGAATCACATACCACGTCACATGTTCGGCAACTTTACAGGAGTCTGTCCTTGACTCTCCTAACTTAACGTAATGGAAACGACTCTGAAGTAAAACAGGTGATTAACGGTGACGTAGCAATTGTTCTTATGTTAACACTCGTTTGGTAGTTTCCTCATCCATGTTGCTATGTTATACGCTAGCTAACTCAATTTGACCCCCTCCCCCCCCTCCATCTGGGACGGTCCCCTTAAGGTATGATAATGGTGATGATGTTTAGGCTGATAGTAAGAATGGTGGTGATAATCATAGTAATGATAATAATGATGATGATGATAATTTTAGTAGTGATGAGGAAGAGGAGAGTGATAATGATATTTGATGATGATTATGATAATGATAAAGATATGAGGATGATAATAATTGTGATAACGATAGTAGTAATAACATTAATAATAATGATTATAGTAATAATAATAATGATGAAAAGTGATAGTTATAACAATGACAATAGTAATGATAGTAACAACAATGATAATAATGAAGATAATGATAATAATGATAATTATTATAACGATTAAAATCATTTTTACGCAGTCACGAAAACATCACATAAATAAGAAAAAGGAAAAGATCACCTTATGTCTAACAGAACGCTCAGTTCATATCATATAAATTATAGCCTAATAGCGTATAACTGAACGCGAGAAAGAACAAGATTATCGAAGAACGTATATTTACATTTATTATCTTAATTTTCAGAACAGGGTAAGCAAAAAAGAAAAAAAAATCACGAAAGCGCTTATTCGCTACACCATAGCGATTTAATAGCACTGAGGAGATAATAAAGTAAAAAAAGCCTTCATCATTTAAGTGTGTGTTTTTTATGTGTTCTTCCCTTCGTTGTACTACTTCCAATTCGATGAAATCCTTCATAGGAAAATGAGTATGTAGTAGTTTAACTTTAGATTAAGATGCTGAAAAAGTAAGGCAATATCTATCACCCAGTTCGCATTATATATATATATATATATATATATATATATTATATATATATATATATATATATAATATATATATTTTCTCATTTTTTTATACTATCCTTTTCTCTGATCGCGAGATAGC
>NW_020871817.1:20000-27791 GCF_003789085.1 Penaeus vannamei
TTAAATTTGCTTTCTAAATTTGTTCCAGCTTACTGCACATGTGACATATCAACTTGAAAATTGTTAGATTGTAATAAAATGATAATGTACTTCTGGTACCATGAAAATAATGATTCTCGTACTGAATATCATAAATCTGCTATATCAGGAACATTTAATTATTATTATTAAGTGGTTTCAGCAGATTGTTTTTGCTTGATTGCAAGAGTAAAGTCCCACTAACCTTTTTTTCTGTCCTCTTTTCAGACATAAACACGCGTCAAAATGGTGCGAGTGAATGCCCTTGCAGATGCTCTCAGAAGCATAAACAATGCTGAGAAGCGAGGAAAGAGACAGGTTCTCATCAGACCCTGCTCAAAGGTCGTAGTCAAATTTCTGACGGTGATGATGAGGCATGGTGAGTTTGGCATATGGTGTTCAGGTTGTCTAGGTGTTGAAATATGATACTATTGCAATTTCCCTTCAGTTTGGTTATGAGTAGACTATCCAAATAGTGTCTGAACACTGGCGAAGGCCAACACACATCTGCCTTCTGGTAAGATGCAACTTGGACTGGCTCTCTATACATTAGTTACCAGAGGTAAAGAGGAGGTCTAGACATTCTGCACATTTTGTGTGAAAACCTTAATATTTTGAAATTCTCATGATAATTACTTTTCTCTTTCTTTCCCCTTGCAGTCTTTTCTAGGTTATTACCACATTTCATTAACAGTTTATGGGTTAAGTTGCAAAGGGATTCTTATAGCTAGCTTCTCAACCTATTTTGAATTTTAATTGTGTGATTTTATTACTATTTTTAAATGGTCTTGAGGTAATTCCCTAAAGTTTAAGACTAATGTAACAATTTTTAGGGTGTAAACAGTTGTAGATTATTTTAATGCTCTGTATGTGTAATTTCATCTTTTACTCTAGCACCTTGCTGTTAGAAGTGTATATATTTTTTTAATAGAGAAGGAATATGAAGGTTCATACTGATAGCTTCTACTTTAATGAGTTTTAAATCAATTGAAACCCGTATATGCTTGTTTTTTATAATAGATTTTAAAATCTATGTAGACCATTGGGATTTGGGCCTTTCTGTTGATGAAATTGTAAATTATTTCCTATTTTAACAGGTTACATTGGAGAATTTGAGATTGTTGATGACCATAGGGCTGGCAAGATTGTAGTAAACCTCACTGGTCGTCTCATTAAGTGTGGTGTCATCTCTCCACGTTTTGATGTAACCATCAATTCCATTGAGAAGTGGACTAACAATTTGCTTCCATCTCGTCAGTTTGGGTGAGTTATTTTCTGTAGTTTACTGATTTCAACCTCTTTTGCAATTGTATAATGGTTAACATTTATAATCAACGTAACGTTGAAGTACTTGATATGAGTAATATACATTATTTTAGCTAGAAAATTGTTAACTTAGTTTTCTGCCAAAGAACATTGTAGTACTCTCTAAGATACATTGTAATAACTACAGTCCTATAGCATTCATAAGTGTGAGTGAGCAATTGAAATTTAAATTATGTATAGGGAAAACTTCACTGTATGGCTTCCAAGTCATAGATACTGTTTAGCAACCTGTCTATTGCTGTTTTCTTCTACATTTATGTATTTATTTTTATACACCTGTTAATTGTCAGGAAGGTGGGGGGGGATCTGCAAATCCAAAGAATGGGGAAAATTGTGTTTGGCCTGATTGATACCTGTGTGGCTGAGCACGTGTAGAGCCATCTGTGCAACAAAATTTGCAAAATTGTAGTAGACTAAAAACTGCTCTCGATGGGTTTGAATATTTAGGAAAAAGTTCCTTGTAGTACTATTATAATTGAAAATGTTAGTATTGGCTTTATTATTGTAATATTTTTAACAATTCTTAGTAATGAAGATATACTTTTCTTTTTTTGTGGCGGGGGGGGAGAAAGGGATTGGTAAAATCATTGAAAGCAATAATTTACTCTGTAGTTACCAAGCACTTGTGTGGGGCCATCTGTGTTGAAAATCAAATCAGGTCAGAATAAAGTGAATATTTATATTATAGTTCTCTTAATTATGAGTGCACATAAATATTAATAGATTTGTATCCAGTAACTATTAGATTTGTATACAATAATTACAGGTTTTCTTTAATAGTTTTATTTTATTTTTTTCATTACAGCTACATTGTCTTGACAACTTCTGGTGGAGTTATGGATCACGAAGAAGCCAAGAGGAAGCATCTTGGAGGAAAGATCCTGGGATTCTTCTTCTAAATAAATTTATGAAAGAAGATTTATATTTAATTTCACCTGACTGTTAAGAAACAAAGCTAAAATTTGGGCTGATATGAATAAGCTTTGTTTTCAAACTTTAAACTATAGCCAGAATTATTTGGATATTTGAAGACAATTGATACTTTGCTTGTTCCATTTAGTACTGTGAAAGTGATGCCTTTGATACTGATGACTCTTCCTTTAAAGTGCTAATTCAGGAAATATGCGTTATCAGCATCGTGTGTTGGGTATTCAAGGAGAGGAAAAATTTAAGTGATTAGCATGGATTAAAGTGTAATAATCTTGATTTATTAACACTTCAGAACCAGTGTTTCATAATAAGTAATTACAAAAGACTTTTTTCAGACTTCCAGGGCAGATGTTTTTGAGCAGTGAATTTCTTGCTAGCAAACTGAAATTTTAATTGAAAAGGGCATAAGAGTATTTCTCATATAGCTGGTAGTTTCATATGGTTAGGTGAATTAAGCTGCCATTAAAGGGTGCTCTGTGTCCATTTACCCAATTTTTCACTTGTGATGCAACAAAAAAATTGTTACTTTGGAACATTTTTCATTGTGCATTTTGGTTTAGATTTGTAGGTCTAGAATATCTAGTTAGGATGCACAAGTTTTGGTCTCAAAAAATTTTGCCCTGTTAGATGAGAGGTTTTGTTATGACACCATTCTCAGGCATCTTCTCTTGAAAACTAATTGGCAACTTGGCTTGTACTTCAGATTTCAGCAGAATTGTTTGTTGACCATCTACATAGGCTCCATAAACTACTAAAGTTTGTACGTGCTCCATAAAGCATTTTAATTTTTATTTATTTATTTATTTTTATTATTTTTTTCCAAAATTCCCTAATTTATGGAAGTAAAACAAATTCAAAACTGGTAATTTTCTCATTCTTCGCTTTCATGGTAATTTTTCCTTTGCTCAGTCGCCATTTGCTCGCATGCTGTTTCTTACTTTCTCTGTCTGTGCCCCCCCCTCTGAATGGTAGATGCTCTTGGGTAACAGTTACCTTGTTTTGAGTTGTGTAATGTAGAAGTATAGTAGAGTGTGGTCAAGTGAGGGAGAGTAGTGGACTATAGGAGTGGTGAAGTAAGGGAGTAGTAAAGTGTGGCAGTGTCAGGGAGAGTAGTGGACTGTGGCAGCAGTAGAGTGGTTGAGTGTGGTAGAGAGTTGGAGTTTAGTAGTTTAGTAGTTTAGTGGAGTGTGGAAGTTGCAGAGTGAAGGAGAGTGGAGTGGTGGAGTGTGTTAGTGTAACGGGATGTGGTAGAATTCTGGAGTGAGATTACGAAATAAAAACAAATAGAATACAACAACTGAAATGAGCACCACATTTTGGCACCACCACCAAACAACACACTGGGAATTGAAGAAGTGCATGGGTCACCATACACCTTATTCTAGTTATTTTTCAATGCCATGCACACCAAAGCATGGCAAAATTGTCTTTGCCTTGCATTATTTCCCAGAAAGGTTGAAATGTGAGAAAGATGAGGCTCCTCGGAAACAAAATGTTTACAAGATAATGTTTTAATCATGAATTACAAGTCTTTACAAGAGAAAACCAATGATACTTAGAAAAAGAAAATATGACTTTAGGGCTTCTTGTGTAACGTTTCAATATAAACAAACCGTAAATATTATTACTCTGTCCTTAACTAATAGGTTATTTATAAAGCTAATATAATCATTATACAGAATATGCTTTACCGATATTAAGATTAGGGGCCCCCAAGACTTGTTCTGGGTACTCAGTCTGTTACAGCAATGACTCAATGGACTTTTCTTTTGCATTCTTGAGACAGATGATAGCAAGACAACAACTGTAGGTACCATGAAAAAGTGGTTTGTGCATGGGGCATCCATTAAATTTCTCTTCACCCCTTAGTGGCTCCTTGAAAAATACAGCAGTAACTGAGCACTAACAAGAGGCTTCATGTGGGGGGGTCCAACTCTTGCAAACCAGAAATTATTATACATGCTTTACCTGTCTTTTATAAACAAGCCTAATACAAGATAAGTATTTTGTGATCTCCATCTAGCCTGTATAATCTTGTAAAATTTCCCTTGTAGATGGGTATTTTCTCCATGTTCCTTTGTTCATTATTATTTTAATATTTTTACCATATACCTGATCTAAGGAAAAACATTGATCTGACTGCCTCATGACTTGAAATTTTGCCTATAAACATTGTCCAATTTATATTGAGATTTAAAAGGTCTAAGAGTTTTGTCTTGTGAAAAATTAAGCTACTTAACCTATTCATTAAATACAACTAACATCAAAATAATTTGCCTTTACTGAAAGAAAAGATTAATCAACTTTTAAGCAACTGATGGAAATACTTTTTAGTCTGATAACAAAGCAATATATTAGTCACTGATGGCATGAAAAATACCTTTTACTATATTGTGTTTGAAATGATAAATGTTTATTTGAAAATTTCTATGTACTATATTTTAAAGTAAAAAGGATAAAACTTGAATGAAAGAAAAGGTGTAAGTATCTATGAAATTTATTTACATTAGCATCAAACTTTTTGGGGAGAAATACTAAAATATTCTTCCATCAACACCTTCCACTTCTGGTACCTCATCAATCTTCTGCATGATTTCAACACGGTTGATCCTCAAGAGGGTGTGTGTTTCCCTGTTAACTGAAAAGGAGAAAAAAAAGTATAAATCCACACATTTTTCTCATTAACACAGTGACGATGGGTAAAAATGTTTGGCAAGTGGACGTAATAATGGGATTGTTGGCGTGCATCAACAGTTTCCCATTTGCACCCAGCTCGAAGAGTAGTTTGCGAACAACATTTGGCACCTAAAAGCTTTTATTTTGCTATAATTTATAAAAATATTATAATTTTGAAGGTTTGCCTTCATTATAGATCTTTGCCTAAAATCTTTACCATATAAATGAAGCCACTACTATCGGAGAAAAACAAACTTTGTCTGATGAGTTAGTGGCACTGGAATGGGCATGATACAATGCCATCTGTTTTGCGGTCCACACCAGCCATGGCATGTGCGTACATCCCACCTGTCGGCTACGGGTTAACTAATAATACCTGGGGGTAGGACACTGAGGCAGAGGAACTTTTTAATTATGTAAAATGTTCAATAACTCGTATGACTTACAATACAATATATGAGTGTAAAATAATTTAAATAGTTATGTTTCCTCATTGGCAATTCACATTATGAATGTTTACTATAGTAATCATTAATACAACTTTAAGTATCAAGGGTAACCTCAGAATTTTTAGATCATACTCCTGTAACTCACTGGACCTGGGTTCCTTAACTCCCCACTGTAGTTTTGTTTTCTTAATTCTAGCACTATTTAATTTAATCTCATTATAACATAAGTAACCTAAATGAATATCATGCATCTCTGAATATGCAAAAATATTAAAATCATGTTTTAGATACAAGTGATATAAAAAGAAATCATATCACTTTGTTAGTGTGGCCCACTGAGTACAATATACCAACTACATCTGAAGTAGGCCCCCGAGGCAAGCCCAGTCGGCCTAAATACTTCAAGGAGTGGAGGCTAAGTGCATTGAAAATTCACCTAGAGGCATTGGATTAATAACATAGTGAGCAGACATAATATGGCATACAGATTTTATAGGTTGCCATTTCCCCCAGTGTGCTTGGAATAGATGGGGTCCTTACCACTCACAGCACCAGACAGACTCCAACTATTGAACACTAGATCAGAACTATGACATCTTAAACTATGGAGCTGTTGAGCACACACCACACACACACACACACACACACACACACACACACACACACCACACACACACACACACACACACACACACACACACACACACACACACACAAACACACACACACACACACACACTCACACTCACACTCACACTCACACTCACACTCACTCACTCACTCACTCACACTCACTCCACTCACACTCTCAACTCTCAACTCTCAACTCTCAACTCTCTCAACTCATTCTCATTCTCATTCTCACTCATTCTCATTCTCTCTCATTCTCATTCTCACTCATTCTCACTCATTCTCATTCTCACTCATTCTCATTCTCACTCATTCTCATTCTCATTTCTTCACTCACTTACACACACTCATACTTACTCACTCACACTCACTCTCACTGACTCACTCACTCACACACACTCACTCACTCACACACACTCACTCACTCTCACCACTCCTCACTCAACTCACTCACACTCACTCACTCAGTCATTCCCTCCCTTCCTTCCTCACTCACTCACTCTCTAAAGGAACAAATATTAACAATTTCAGGTTAAATCATAAGCATGCATATGTAACCATTATTCTCACATAATATAAAAAACAAATCAGTATATTTTCAAAACATTTCTTAACTTTCACATGCTCACACAAAATCTTAAAACAAACAGAAAAAATATTTCATGTTATGAGAAGCTATATTTATAAAAAAAATATATATATAAAAATCCTGGGTGAGGGGAGGACAAGTACTCATTCACACTCACTCACACTCACTCACTCATTCCCTCCCTTCCTTCATCACTCACTCACTCACTCTCTAAAGATGCAAATATTCATAATTTCAGGTTAAGTCATAAGCATGCATATGTAGCCATTATTCTCACAGAATATCAAAAACAAATCAGTTTCTTTTCAAAACATTTGTTATCTTTCACATGCTTACACAAGATCTTAAAACAAACAGAATAAAAAATATCTTATGTTATGAGAAGCTATATTCATGGTTGGTGGTGGTGTGGTGGAGGTTGGTGTTGTGGTGGAAGGTAGAGGACGAGGTGGTGGAGGTAGAGGAGGTGGTGGTGGAGGTAGGAGGAGGTGTGGTGGAGGTAGAGGAGGTGGTGGTGAGTGTAGAGGAGTGGTGGTGGGGAGGTAGAGGAGGTGGTGGTGGAGGTAAGGGGTGGTGGTGGAGTAGAGGAGGTGGTGGTGGAGGTAGTTGGAGGTAGAGGAGGTGGTGGTGGAGGTAGAGGAGGTGGTGGTGGAGGTAGAGGAGGTGGTGGTGGAGGTAGAGGAGGTGGTGGTGGAGGTAGAGGAGGTTTGGTGGGTGGAGGTACGAGGAGGTGGTGGTGGTGGTGGTGGTGGTGGTGGTGGTGGAGGTGAGAGGTGGAGGTGGAGGTGGAGGTGGAGGTGGAGGTTGGAGGTGTGGGGTGGAGTGTGGTGGTGGAGTGGTGGTAGAGGTTGGTGGAGGTGGAAGGGTGGAAGAGGTGGGAGGTGGAAGAGTGGTGAGGTGGAAGAGGTGGTTGGAGGTGGAAGAGGTTGGTGGAGGTGGAAGAGGTGGTGAGGTGGAAGAGGAGATGGTGGTGGTGGGTGGAAGAGGAGGTGGTGGTGGTGGTGGAAGAGGAGAAAAAGAGATGAGAAGGAAGGGGAGGACGACAATAAAGAAGAGGAGGGGAAGGCTAAGCACAAGGGGAGGGATGACAACAAAAAGAAGGAGGAGGAAGATATAAGAAAGAAGAAGGGTAAACAATTTGAAAAAAAGATTACATTTATTATTATACTCTAC
>NW_020871817.1:30390-35390 GCF_003789085.1 Penaeus vannamei
GGTTGTGGGGGGTAGAGGAGTGTGTTGGAGGTAGATGAGAGGAGGATTGGTGTCGGTGTTCGTGTGGATGGTTCGTGGTGTGAGTTTGGTGGTTTGTGTTGTGTGGTCCGTTGATGGTTATGGTGGTGGAGTGGAGGGGTGGAGGTGGAGGTGGTGAGTGGAGATAAGGTGGTGCGTTGAAGGGAAGAGGACGTGGAAGACGGACGTGAGAGTGGTGGTCGGTTTGTGGAAGAGGAGGAAGAAGAGGAGAAAAGAGATGAGAAGTGAAGGATAGGATTATTACCAGACGACCAATAAAGAGAGTGGAGTAGAGGGCAGTGGTGGAGTAAGATACGAAATATTTTGTGTATGGTGGTGTTGTGGTGGTGGGTGGTTCGTGGTGGGTGGTGAGCGGTAGAGGAAGTTAGTGGAGTTAGAGGACGAGATGGTGGTATGGTGTGAGTGGTTGGCTGGTGGGGAGTAAGAGGAGGTGGTGGTGGACGGTAGAGAGGAAGGGTGTTGTGATGTGAGTGGTGGTACTCGTGTGGTGGTGTGTGGTGGTGGTGTGGTGGGTGGGTGGTGGTGGTGGTGGGTGGTGTGGAGGTGGAAGTATTTGGAGATGGTGTGTGTGAGTGGGTGGTGTGGTGGTGGTCGTGGAGGTGAGGTGGATGTGTGGTGGTGTGTGTGGTGGTGGTCGTGCTGGTGGTCGGGGAGGTGGAGTGGAGTGAGGTGGTGGTGGTGGAGAGGAGGTGAAGAGGATGGTGGAAATGGAGGTGGAAATATATTTTGGGAGTGGTGGGTAGTGTGGAAGAGGAGAAGAAGAGGAGAAAAAAGAGTATGAGAAAGGAATGGCTTGAGAGAACGACAATAAAGGGAAAAAAAAAAAAAAAAAGAAAAAGAAAGGTGGGGGAGGGGGGGGAAAAAAGGGGCTCTAAAATAGGAAACAAAGGGGAGGGAGAATGGAAACAACCCCAAAAAAAAAGAAAAACGGTATAGGAGGGCAAGATGAAATATGAAAGCATAAAGAGCTAAACAAAATATACAAAAAGATTCCCATTTATATATATACTCTACAAAGATTCAACAAAACAAAGCCATTAGAACAACATGAGAGGAGAGGAGGAGTGGGGAAGGAAGAAGAAATAAGAGAGATGAGAGGAGGATAGAAGAGGAGAGGAAAAAAAAAAGGAAAATGAGGAAGGGGAGCAGAAGGTGAAGGAGATAGTAAAGGAGGAGAAAAAAGGAGGAAAGAGTTTAGGGGGAGATGGAAGAAAATGTGGAGGAGGAGGAGGAAAAGAAGACATAAGAGGAGGATAAAGAGGAAAAGGAAAAGCAAGAGGAGGAGGAGAAATAAGAAAAGCTGAGGATAGAAAAGAAAAGCAGGAGGAGGACATGGAGGAATAGTGGTATGATGATGATGAGTAAGATAAACAAAAAGAGAACAGAAAAAAAGATAAACAAAAGAGAAAGAAAAAGAAGGAAAAGACAGAAGAGGAAGAAGAAATAGAAGATGGAGGCAGTAAAAGGAGGAAGAGGAGGAGGTGGAGGAGAGATGCTTGAAGTAACAACAAAGCATGTAACTTCCCTATTCCTTCTCATATAGTGAATTATGCCAAAGATTCACACTCCATAAAGGAACCATAAAGTGACATTTGGGTTATCTTATAGATTAAATGATGTGCTGCTTAAAACTATTTCTTTCAAAAGGTACAAGTCAGAGTAAATCAATAACAAAATATTTGGATAACAAAAGCATCATTCAAAACTACAACAGAAGCAGTGCTATAGTTGCCAGGTGTATGCAGACTCTGAATGAGGAATCACAGTTATCTATAATCTTCAACGAAATCTTTAATTTAGTCACTAAGAATGTACCAGGCATATAAATACGGCAACTATGACACTGATTTTCTCAAACTCTCTAAATCATGAATTACTTACACTTTGTCTTCCTTGAGTTCTTGCGCCTCCTATTATAGAAATAAATTCGACAATGAGACAAGGTTTTTTCAACAACAGTTGCCTCCACATTAACCAGGTCCTTCCTAAGCAATGGCCGCCCAAATAAGGTAAAGTCTTGTCCACCCACACACAAAACCTGCAAAAACGACTGGTTAAACCTATGCTGTCTGTAAAACTCACTGGGTAACCTTCACTCACATAAAAAGTGACAAGATGTAATTTCTAATTTAATTTTAGTTTCCTTTCCCAGCTAGGGTCATGTAATCTAAGGAAAGCAAACTGATGTAATGATAACAGCTAATCCTATATGCACAGAAGATTGCTAGTCACTATATGGTCTTCAAAATCACTCACCAAAAATAAAAAGTAATAGTGTAAGACTCATAAAACTCATCTAACTTTAGTGATTTAGAAAATATGAACAGGACTAAAATCAATCCAAACCTTTTCTAATCTGATGACATCTCCGATGGAAGGCGGGAAAACACCCTGCACAATAAGTAAATCCTCTTGTGTTACCAAATGCTGATGGCCGTGGATATATACAACCGCAAATAATCTCCCATGACTTCCTTTGACAATCTGGTTATTGACCTTACTTATCACATCTGTGGGAAAAGAGTTTGATGCAATGTAAGATACATGCTTTAAAGGTATGTACATTAAGCTATTCTTTACAGAAATACCTTTTTAAGTTAAAATTCATTTAACCCCTATGATCCAAGTGACGTGACAGTCCCATCATGAAAAAATCTGGGTCAAAGGTAGGGTCACATGAACTTGCCTTTATCAGAAAAAATGGCCTCTGGCCAGGTGATAACTTGCCGTCATGAGCAAAGCCTGGTGATAGAAAAGACTCGCCATGAGTGCACAAACCTCTTGGAGTGTGATTAGACTCATTTGGCACTTAGAAGGGGGCTTTAGTATTATTCCCATTGATAAATGAATGTGGAAAGTAATGTGACAGGAAGAGTGCCAGCACCAAGGAGGACACAATTTCCATGTTCAGCATCACACTGCAGCTGCACGCCCATCATCACGCTGCATGCCTGGGATATTGGCCATTTATGTAACCCACTGCCCGAATTTTTGGCACTGTAATGCAACCAGATCCAACAGGTTAAATAAAAACATGTCCTTTGTGATATCTAACCAAAAACTGACTTTGAGTATCATACTTAGCCCATTGATGCCAGGAGAGCAAACACATATATGCCCTATCCAATACAATTTAAATTAATCAATATTATTAACACACAGATGGTTTGTCGCTTCATTGTCAAGGTGTCAATTAGTAGGCCTACCTGACCTCACTTGATTACACCATTCCTTGAATTCCGGATTTCTTTTCTTGTGTCCAATGCTTTTAACATTAACACTGTCATTGTCAATATTAATACTATCATATTGTTGTCAATAGAAAAAAAAAACAAAGATGAAGAGAAAGATCAGGAACAATGAGTAATTTGCTCCTTGATGTATAGCTGCCCTAAAAGCATCTTCAGTTTAATATCTATACTAAAACAGACAGCCCTGATTTTCAGTTTCTTATTCATAATAAAATACGGTCTTACAAACTGACCTAAGTTTTGGCAGGATGATATTTTTTTTTACAGCATCCCATAATCTAATTTTTAAATTTGCCTGAAGTGTAGCAAAATATACTGCTGTCAATTAGCTATCATTTATTCTCAGTCACATTTTTTTGGGAGAAAGGACCTTGTAATGCAAACTTAGTAACCACATTTTAACTTCAAATTACTTTTAAAAGATCTGCATTAAGCAGAATGACTAAAGTGGTCATTTATATTAAATAGTAATCTTGAAACTCACAATTCTGATTCATTTCTTTCTTGCTGTTTTACCTTTTTTTTTTTTCATTATGGAATAAAAAACTTTTTTTTTCAGAAATGTCTAGATCATCTCTTTATTGGACAGCTATACACCACAAAAAAAAAAAAACAAAAAAAAACAGAATTTTACTTTTTAAAATAATATTTGCTGTATCAAAATATGAAAATCAGTTTGCAAAAAATAATAAGCGTTCAAAGAGCAATCTTGCTCACCCCCTATAAGCGAATGCCTGAAAATGTTGATGCCAGAGGTGCCCTTCAGCAGACAGGGTAGTCCTGTAAAAAGGTTTCTGATAGTCATGTTACCCCCAAAAAGCTTGATAGGGGATAATTTCCATAATTAGGGGTAATTTTCACTTGGGAGAAGTATCTGGATTATTTTCAACAGGGGCAGGTATCAAAACCAAGTAAGTCAGAGAAATATTTCATACAAACTACTGAATATACTAACTTTGAACATGAACTAATTCATTGATCATTTATGAAATCAAGAATACATAGGGTCATGAAGGTGAGGTTAGATTTGGAAAGTAGTATTCAGTCACAGATAATGAGCACTCTAACAATGACCTTTTCATAGAATTTAAAAAGTGTGCAATGGGTTTAACCCCCTTCCCCAACCGTGCACTTTGAACCGCTCCTAACATCCTTAAAGAAAAAAAATTATGAAAAGGTTCCTGGCTTTCAAGGTATCATGATGGGGTGAAGCTATTAGCTTTACAAGGGAGGTAAGGCAACTATTCAGAAGAATAACGCACAAAATATATTTATGATATGCAACATATCTTTAATTTTTCTGTATGTGTAACACAGAATGGTAGCTCCTGCAATGGAATCTAGTAAAAATGAAATTTGGGCAATCATTAAGCTCCCCATTCCTACAAGGCAGGCAGAGGTGCAGAGGAAAACCGCAATGACATGAGCAAACTCTTGAAAGCTTGGATGTCACAGTTCTGACTGGTTACTATGAGGTCTTAGATGAGCCCTAGTCTAGACAGCTAACTTCCATGACCATGGAGGACAAAATAAATGTTGTTCACATTATGATCCTCTAAGCCTGCCACATTTCAGCTAAAGCCATAGCTGAGCCTCAGGGGATTACCCTTGAAAGTACTCGCCATATTATCCAAGACATTCTGGACATGAGGAAACTGTCTGTGAAGTGGGAGTCAAAAATGCCTGAGTGCAGATCAGAAGTACATCTGA
>NW_020871817.1:52890-87890 GCF_003789085.1 Penaeus vannamei
TCATTACGCCTATCACTTCCGCCAAGTAAGTTATATTTACGGACGCCACCAGAGAACTTGAGATTTTAATGTGATTCTTTATTGTGAATATTCTTATTGCATCAGTGACCCTTGGAGGAGGTATGCGCTCTGAATGCTACTGGTTATAATTTCTTTCCAAAGCGATTTGGAATTACTTGATATACCCTTCTGTATCTGGTCTGATGGCATCGTTTGTGATGTTACGTTTAGAGATGATTGTGGTACTAATCCACCGACAGTTTATAGGTCTTTGGACTTTTATGATGATGGTGAAATGCATTCGTGTAGAAAGTCTAAATAAGAATAAGGTAAATCAACTTGGAGATGCTTTTCAGAATGATATGGAAGTAGGATGAGCAGCATGATGCAAGAATTATATCAGTGCATTGCATCTGAAAATTGATTATGCTTTGAGAATGCGGTATAGTACGAAAGTGGGTTGTTTAAAGAACACATAGTTTAACTTAAACAAAGTAAATATCCAAAAATGAGGTAAATAAAATAAAATAAAATAAAACTTACCAATGGCTGAAAGGTGTTCTTGAAGTTCTTGAATGTGGTGGAGGTTGGGTCAGACATCGCCGTTTCGAACTGTCGGTTTGTGATCTTTACCTTGACACTGGACCAGCGGTTGCTCACAGTAAGGGCCGCAATTTTCACTATGGAGGAAATAGTGGAAAGGTAAAAAAGGACTGCACGAATTGGTTTGAAGGATATAATAATGACGGAAATTATATCAGTTCATTCATTGTCAATCTACATACTATTTGAGCTGATTCAAAATAAATTATGTATATATAAAAAAAAAAACGTTAAAATAAAATAGTTATGGGTGAATTTCAGGCGGTCCTTAATCATAGAAAACTTCTAGGCTTCAATTTCGACAGAAAATATATTTTAAGGCTAACTAATCAAATCTTGATGGAATTTTTTAGATAACTTACTTTTTCAGCGGAACGGGAAAAGCTGTTTGTAAATTACACAGAAATTCGAAATCACATTTTGTTCAAACAAACCAAGGGGATAAAAATAAAGAAAAAATAAATGAATAAAAAATTCCTGAAAGATGTTGCTCCACAGCCTTTAACAGTCACTTCAAACTTTGAACTTACGCGTGAAATCCAGATCCTGCATGTTCTGATTCTCCAACATGGAGTTCCTGAGGGCAGCCAGGTCGACGTTGGAGTTGGCGTTAGCAAGGTATTCTGCCCTGACTGTGGTGGCGTCTATCTGTATCACTCGCTTTAACTTCAAGTCTGAGGTGACTTTCGTGGTCTGGGAGGACGCCTTCACCAGGTTCGTGTACTGTGGGGAATTCTCGTTTGAAATTACCAGATTATTGGGTATTAGCGTGCTATCAATATATGTTGCATGTTGTAACATATGTTATATGATATATGCTTTACTATTATTTTACCCTGTACACTGCCCTCTCAAAGGGCTCCTTACAATACGAAACCCTCCAAAGAATAAAGATCCATTGCTCCATCAAAAAACAATGCCAAATATACATCGTGACTACTTCATCTTCTATGTTATATCCCCTATGTATGTACGCTATGTAGTAACGGCTGGAGTCGTACAGACAAATAAATAAAAACAAAAGGACTTGAAGATGATGGCGTCATGACTGTACGCTAATTAGAATTCGTTTGAATAAAACTTTTATGATAAATAAAAGTAATTGGTGATGAAAATAGGGAACAACGAGAGAATTAGTATTATGCTATAAACAATAAAATGGAAACGATCTTCATTTATCTTCAACTTAGGTCAGTAAAGCTTCATAAATAGGTATTCGACCTACAACGAAATTTATAACGTTGTAGGAATATCCAAAGTTTACGTAGAATTCTTTCAGATTTGTTAATCGTAAGAAACTCGTAAGATTGCGCTATTTAACTAACGAATTCATTATAAAAAGCTTTACCGTGGTTGCTGCATCTGTCAAGCTGGCATAACTAGTGGAGGTCTTTGTCAGGTAGTCGGTGACCTGAGTTGATGTTAGGCCTTTTAGCTTCACAGACATGAGCAGACCGGACCCTGAGAAGAGAAAGAAGAGAGAATTACATGTCGCGCGTGCATATGTATATACTCGTATAAACATGCACAAGTATACACACATACATACATATGTCGTGTAGCAGGCAGAAGAGATACTCCTGGAAGCCAAGTAATAGAATAGAGAGAAATTTACATGTCACGCGCAGTGCATATGTATATATTATATTAATAATACTTACTGATCAAGTATCTAAACAGTACATAGCTAATAAGTATACCAGCACATCTACGTATCCTTAACGAAAATGGTCACTGACTTATTAAAAATGGAAATTTTACACATAAGGTATCCGTATATAAATATTAAGCTTTTGAATCCTGCCTCATAATAATTACTTTTGTTTATATCACATCAACTGCAAAATATTTTAGACATTAAGTGTGCAAATAGTTCTTCTGACTTGTCCAACGGGACACGGTTTGTCATTTTTGTGGACCAAGGGATTCTAGCTAAATCAAGAAGTTTCGAGTCGCCTACATGCCCTTTGCACTGCTAACCTCTACCTGTTAAGTTTGATTTCTAGTTTACAGAATACTGAACAATAAGATATACAAATGATGAGCATTTTAATTTTATGTTCATTCAATGTTAGTATCGTTACAGTAGATTAGGCAAACATCAGAGGCGGGACCTGTAGTTAGATAACAAGACCTTCGAATTTAAGTCTGATTTCGTTACAGAAACGAACAATAAGATAACAAATGAGCAGTTTTATTATGTTTCACATGTAGTTAGTAGTTAGTAAACATCGACACCTCGATTTTGCTTGTCATTGATAAAGCGTAATACTAGATATAATTATATTGCTATGTATTAATATAATAACATAACTTGCACTCACCCAGTGTAGCAGCGGCGGTTGTGCTTGTATTTGTATTTGTGTTTGTATTTGTAGCCGTGTTTGTGTTTGTATTCGTATGTTTGTGTATTTGTATTTGTATTCATGTACACCGATGTGCACAATCTGGGTGGTATCTGGAAAATAAGGAGTACAATAAACGAAAAAGTTATACTTGGCAACCGGACCAGGCGAAACGCCCAGCTAACCGTTTAACCGTCGTTGAATTCACGTGGTTCTTGGCTAGAGCTAATAGTGAGCCATTCTGCGGCTAAAGTGAGAAGAACGGAATGCGGACATAGATTTTTGTAGTGGAATACACGAAGGCATTAATATCATAAGAAAAGTGGCAGGTGATGACATATTTACAAAACGGATTAAGATTATTACTTTTATGGAAGATTTCGAGTAGGCAAATATAAATGGTTTGAAAGACTAATGACTGTAAAGCGAGAAGTTTATGGCACGGAGAAACGGAAACACATTTATATATTTCTTACTTTCTAAAACACCTCATGCTTACCGATCGCAATTGGACCTGGGTATGAAATATATAACCAATGCTATGCTGATATTACAATTAATATGTATGAACTATCACTGCAAGCATCCGTCATGTTCTCTGAAATTAATCACCTATCACCGTCAGCCCTGAAAAAAAGTCTATACTATGTCATGCAGCAGCAGGTACTGTAGTGTGTACGAAGATATATTGTGACTGTTGTGTACTGTGGTAAAATAGGTGGCAGTGGAAGCGATGGTAGTACTGCTGGGTATTGGTATTGAGTGATGTTAGTAACACGGTTTGTCCTGGTATCACAGCATGAAAACGCAAAGCCTGTTGAAGGAGGATCATATTGTAGGTAGTGTTAAACAATTTCCAGGTACTGCATAGGTTACATTTGGTGTCGTGATAAGCTTGATAATTGGTAATAGGGCATTAAGTGTTTTAGATGTAGGAATATATGGTTCGGCTGGTGGGTGTGTATGTGTTGTCATGGACTGGAAAACATAAGTAGTCCAGTTAGTGTTAACTTTCTGAAACTACATGTTATTGTGAAAGACTGTGCTGTTGGTGGTATGACTTTGGTTTTATCGGAACTGGAAGTGTCAGATTATGTGGTAGCTGCTGTATCTGAACCTGTGGCGGGTAAGATGAGAATTAGTGTTGGTTTATCGGTGATAATAGATACAGCATTCTTTGTACTGAAAGACACGAAGGCATAAAGTAAAAATAGCGGCAGGTGATGGTATATTTACGAGATGTAGGATTTTGAATATTACTTTTTTTGGAAGATTTCGAATAGGCAATTAGAAATGAGATGCAAGACTGAAAAGTAAGCTGAAATGATTCTATTAATAAACACGGACTTGAAACTCAAACCTTGGCATATCTTACTGGTCACAAAGCGACAATTTCATAGTACGGAGAAATATACAATTTTCACTCTCTGAAACACCTTATGCAATTGGACCTGGATATAAAAATAGATATAGAACCAGTGCTGCGGTGATACATCTTTTTTATGTATTGAACTATCACACTGCAAGGATCCTGAAAAAAATACAACCCTGAAAAAAAAAAAAAATAACAACCAGCAAGTACTATAATAAAAAATGTATATAATGTGTGCAAATGATATGTGTTCATGAAATAGGTGTGCAATAAAAAGCGGTGCTTGGTGTATTGCTAGGTATTTGGTATTGAGTGAGTGATGTTAGTAACACTGTCCTTGTATCACAATATTAAAATGTAAAGCCTGTTGTATAAGGATTATCAGGTGTTAAAAAGCTGCCAGATATTTTTGTGTTACATTTCGTGTGATAAATTGTGGACAATGTAGGGACAGAATTTGAAGTGTTTTAGATGTAGGGAGATATGGTTCGGCTAAATGGTTGTGCAGGTCTTGTCATGGACTGTTAAACACAAGTTATCCAGTTACTGTAGTGTTGATTTAGTGAAAATACAGTTGTTAATGTGAAACTGCTGTTAGTTTTGAATCCCAGTAAGTGTCATGCGGTGCCACTCTAGTTTTACCGGAACTGGAAATGTCAGATGATGTGGTGGCTGCTGTATCTGAACCTGTGGCGGGGAAAATGGGAATTAGTGTTAGTTTACTGATGAAAGTTCTCGGAGGAAAACTAACAAAAATGCTATGTCACTGCTATGTATTAAAAAAAAATATATATATATATATATATAATATATATATATATATATATATAATATTATATATATATATATATATATATATATATATTTTAAGATGATATTTTTTCTTTCTTGGGATAGCATGATAAATGTTAAGGACGGGCATAAACCATGATAAAGAAAACCCTACATACGTATATACCTGAAATATAATACGAGTTATCACAGGCACGTATTTGAAATTTTAATCTGATACACATATTGCCTGCTAACCGTTGCCACCCTTATGAAATTCTTAGCCAGATATGTGTTCCTCAGTGTCATGTAATACTAGATTCAAAGTCGGAATACGGAAGTACAACTTTCTTAAGCGCAAATAAAACAATCACTAACTGTACTCTCAACATCAGATCTATAAAGACAAAGGCAATATTATTACAAGCCACTAGTTTGATATGCAACATAATAATTGCAAATTTCAAGTCGAAAGGAAACACCAAAAGGTGTTCTTGGTTCGAGCTATTAGTGAAATTACATTCTGCGGCTGAAGTGTGAAGAACGGAATGCTGACATAGTTCTTTGTAGTGAAAGACACGAAAACGAAAATAAAGGAAAAAAAAGTGGCGGGTGATGACATAGACTATTACATTTATGGAAAAATTTAAATAGGCTAAAGCAGATTTGAAAGACCGAAAAGAAAGCTTAAATTGCTCCAAGAATAAACACGACTAGAAGCAAAACACTTGACATTTCTTCATGACCATAAAACGATAAGTTACGAAGAAAAGTAAACACATTTATATATTTTTTACAGTTTGAAGTACCTCATGCTTAACGTTCGCAATTGGACCTGGATATAAAAATGGTTATATAACCAATGTAATACTGATACACCTTTTTATGACACTGCAAGGAGAACCGTCATGTTCTCTGGAAATGTTATCGCCATGAAAAATATGTCCTTTACTGCCAGCAGGTACTGTAGTGTGTGCAAAAGATAACTTGTGACTGTTGTGTACTGTGATAAAATAGGTGGCAGTAGAAGTGGTGCTTGTGTTACTGGGTATTGGTACTGAGTGATGTTAGTAACACGGTTTGTCCTGGTATCACAGCATGAAAACGTAAAGCCTGTTGTATGAGGATCATATTGTAGGTTGTGTTCAAAATCTGCCAGGTATTGTATATATTACACTTGGTGTCGTGATAAATTGTGGATAATTTGTAATGGGGCAAAATTTGGTGTTGTAGGTGTAGGAAGATATGGTTCAGCTGGTGGGTGTGCAAGTGTTGTCATGAGTTGGAAAACACAAGATATCCAGTTATACATTCCTCATTTTCCGAAGCACCTCATGCATTTAGACCTGGATGTAAAAATGATTATAAAACCAGTGATACGCTGATACATCTTTTTATGTATTGAACTGTCACTGCAAGGATCCTGAAAAAAATATAACCCTGAAAAAAAAGTTTAATTAAATGTACTGCCAGCAGGTGCTGCAGTGTGTACAAACTTGTGACTGCAGTGTATTGTGAAGAAATAGGTGGCAGTGGAAGCTGTGTTTGTATTGCTGTGTATTGGTATTCGGTGATGTTAGTAACACGGTTTGTCTTGGTATCACAGCATGAAAACGTAAAGCCTGTTGTATGAGGATTATCAGGTTGTGTTAAAAAGCTGCCAGGTATTGTATATATTACACTTTGTGTCGTATAATTGTGGGTAATTTGTAATGGGCCAAAATTTGAAGTGTTTTAGGTGTAGGGAGATATGGTTCGGCTGGTGGGTGTGCAGGTGTTGTCATGGACTAGAAAACACAAGTAGTCCAATTATTGTAGAGTTGATTTTGTGAAAATGCAGATATCATTGTGAGACTGTGCTGTTGGTTTTGATTCCCAGTTCGTGTTATGCGGTATGACTTTGGTTTTACCGGAACTGGAAGTGTCAGATGATGTAGCTGCTGTGTCTGAACCTGTGGCGGGGGAGATGGGAATTAGTGTTGGTTTATCGATGATAAAGATAAAGAGTTCTTTGTACTAAAAGACTCAAATGCGTAAGCATAGTAAACAGAGTGGCAGGTGATATATTTACGAGACTAGGATTTTGATTATTACTTTTTACGGAAGATTTCAAATAGGCAAATCGAAATGATTTGAAGAGAAAGCTGAAATTGCTCCATTGATAAACACTAGAAACTGAAAAGTTTGCATTTCTTCATGGCCGCAAAACGATAAGGTCATGGATGAAAAAATGGTTATAGAACCAATGATACACTGATACACTATTTATGTCATACGACAAGGATCCTGAAAAAATATCACCTGAAATAAAACATTTTATAGTGTGTACTACCAGCAGGTACTGTAGTGTGTGCAAATGATAACTTCTGACTGTTGTGTACTGTGATGAAATAGGTGGCAATCGAAGCGGTGATTGTACTGCTGGGTATTGGTATTGAGTGATAGTAACACGGTTTGTCCTGGTATCACAGCATGAACATGTAAAGCCTGTTGTATAAGGATCATATTGAAGGTAGTGTTCAGAAGCTTCCAGGTCTTGTATATGTTACACTTGGTGTCGTGATAAGTTGTAGACAATTGGTAATGGGGCAAAATCTGGTGTTTTAGATGTAGAGAGATATGGTTCGGCTGGTGGGTGTGCAGGTGTTGCCATGGACTAGAAAACACAAGTAGTCCAGTCATCAGTGTTGATTTTGTAAAAATACAGATATTATTGTGAAAGACTTTGCTGTCGGTATTGATTCCCAGTTAGTGTCATGCGGTATGACTTTGGTTTTACCGGAACTGGAAGTGTCAGATGATGTGGTAGCTGCTGTGTCTGAACCTGTGGCGGGGAAAATGGGAATTAGTGTTAATTTACTGATGAAACTTCTCGGAAGAAAGAGACTGACAGAAACACAATGTTACTGCCATACATTTTGAAAGATTTACGTTTTTCTTTCCTGACATAGCATGATAAATGTTAAGGACGGGCTAAAAGAAAAACCTACATTATGTCTAGTACGAGTTATCATAGGCACGTATTTGAAATTTCAATCTGATACACTTATTGCCTGCGGACCGCTGCCACCCTTAAATTCTTAGCTAGATCTGTGTTCCTCAGTGTTAAATGTAATGCTAGATTCAAAGTCGGAATACGGAAGTACAACTTTCTTAAGCACAAATAAAACAATCACTAACTGTACTCTCAACATCAGATCTATAAAAACAAAGGGGATATCAGCCAGCAGGTTCTGTAGTGTGTGCAAATGAAAAAAAAAAAAAAAAAAAAAATTGTAATGAAATCGGTGGCAATAGAAGCGGTGCTTGTATTGCTGGGTATTGGTATTGAGTGATGTTAGTAGCACGGTTTGTCCTGGAATCACAACATGAAGACGTAAAGCAATTGTGGATTATTCGTGATGGGGCAGAATGTGAAGCGCGTTAGATGTAGGGAGATAGGATTCTGCTGGTGGGTGAGCAGCGTTTTCATGGACTGGAAAACAAGTAGTCCAGTTATTGTAGTTAATTTCGTGAAAGTACATGTTATTGTGAAATACATATATTGTGATTGTTGTGTATTGTGATGAAATAGGTGGCAATAGAAGCGGTGCTTGTACTGCTGGGTATTGGTACTGAGTGAAGTTAGTAACACGGTTTGTCCTGGTATCGCAGCATGAAAACGTAAAGCCTGTTGTATGAGGATCTATTGTAGGTAAAAAGCTACCAGATATTGCATATGTTATACTTGGTGTCGTGATGAGTTGTGGATAAGTGTTTTAGATGTAGGAAGATAAGGTTCGGCTGGTGGGTGTGCAGTAGTCGTTATTATAGTGTCGGAAATTATGTTATTGTGACACTGTGCTGTTGGTTTTGATTCGCAATTAGTGTCATGGTTTTACCGGAACTGGAAGTGTCAGATGATGTGGTAGCTCTTGTATTTGAACCTGTGGCGGGGAAGATATGAATTAGTGTTGGCATATTGGTAGTGAAACTTCACGGAAGAAAACAGACTAACAAATGTCATTACCATACATTTTAAAACATATTGGATTTTCTTTCGTGATATAAGCACATATTTGAAAATTTACTCTGATGTACATTTTGCCTGCGGACTGCTGTCTACGAAATTCTTAGCCTGATTTGTGTTGTTAATAATAATGAAAAAACAACAACAAATGTTCTCATAACATCAGAACTATGAAAAAGCAATATCGAGACGGATCTGTGGTTTGATATACTACATAATGTTCATTACAATTTCAAACCGAAATTTAAAAGCAAAAGGTGTTCTTGGCTAAAGCTAATAGTGGAGATACATTCTATGGCTTCTGTGTGAAGAACGGGGAGACAGAGTTCTTTGTAGTGACATACACGAAGGCGTATATAGCGTGAAAAGAGTGGCAGGTGATGGCATATTTGCAAGACTGTCGGAATAAGATTATTACTTTTATGGATTTCAAATAGGGAAACAGAAATGTTTTGAAAGACTGAAAAGAAAGCAGAAATTACACTAGAAGCCGAAAACTTTACATTTCTTCATGACCACAAAGCGAGTTCATGGCACGGAGAAATGTAAACACTCATTTATATATTTCTCACAGAGAAACACCTCATGCAATTGGACCTGAATGTGAAAATGGTTGTAGAACCAATGGTACACTGATACACCTTTTATGAATTGAACTATCACACTCTAAATCCTGTAAAAGTCATATGTACTGCCAGCAGGTACTGTAGTGTGTGCAAATGCTATATTGTAATGAAATAAGCGGCAATAGAAGTGGTGCTTGTATAGCTGGGTATTGGTAGTGAGTGATGTTCGTTTGTCCTGGTATCACAGCTTGGCAGTGAGGATTATCAGGTTGCGTTATAAAAATGCCAGGTATTGTATATGTTTCACTTGGTGTTGTGATAAATTGTGGAAAATTTGGAATGGGGCAGAATTTGAAGTGTTTTAGGTGTAGGGAGATATGGTTCGGCTGGTGGGTGTGCAGGTGTTGTCATGGACTGGAACACACGATTAGTCCAGTTATTGTAGTGTTGATTATGTGAAAATACAGATGTTATTGTGAAAGACTGTGCTGTCGGTATTGATTCCCAGTTAGTGTCATGCGGTATGACTTTGGTTTTACCGGAACTGGAAGTGTCAGATGATGTAGCTGTTGTGTCAGACCCTGTAGCGGGGAAGGTGGGAATTAGTGTTGGTTTATCGGTTATGAAATTTCTCGGAAGAAAACAAGACAACAAAAACACAATGTCACTGCCGTATATTTCTAAAGATATTAATTTTCTTCCCTGACATAGCATGCTAAATGTTGAAGGCGATCATAAACCATGTTAAAGAAGAAGCTACATTATGTACATATATATCTGAAATAAGTTATCCTAAGCACATATTTGAAATTGTACTCATGCACATTTTGCCTGCTGATCGCTGCCTACGAATTCTTAGCCTGATTTGTGTGCTTCAGTGTTAGATCTAATAACAGATTCAAAGTCTGAATACGGAAGTAAACTTCCTTAAGTACAGAAAATGTAGCGATTCGAATTTGTATATTTTCGATTTATTTGTACAGATTAATCTTAAAGAATAAATATATTTAGAAGAAAAACACTAATTGTACACTTTACTTCAGAACTATAGAGAAAAGGCAATATTGTGACAAGTCGCTAGCTTGATACAAAACAAAATTAAAAAGCAAAAGGTGTTCTTGGTTAGAGCTAATAGTGGAATTACATTCTACGGCTTATGTGTGAAGAACGGAATGCGGACATAGAATTCTTTGTACTGAAAAAGAAGAAGAAAAAAAACAAACAAACATAAAGGTAAACCGTAAAAGAAGAGACTGTAGGATTAAGATTATTAGTTTTATGGAAGATTTCGAATAGGTAAAAAAAAATATATATATATTATATATATATATATATATATATATATATATATACATATACTAAAAAGAAAGCTGAAATTTCTCTAGACACTGAAAACTTTGCATTTTTCATGACCACAAAGCGAAAAGTTCATGGCACGGAGAAGGGTAAACACTCATATATTTCTAACAGTCTAAAACACTTCATGCTTAATGTTCGCAAGTGGACCTGGGTATAAAAATGGTTATGGACAAAGGCTACACAATAAACCTTTTATGTATTGAACTATCCCACTGCAAAGACCCGTCCTGTTCTCTGATAATGTTATCACCCAGAAAAGTTACAAGTACTACCAGCAGGTACTGTAGTGTGTGCAAACGATATATTGTGATGGAATAAGCGGCAGTAGAAGCGGTGCTTGTATTGCTGTGTTTTGGTATTCGGTGGTGTTAGAAACACGGTTTGTCCTGGTATCACAGCATGAAAACGTAAAGCATGCTGTATGAGAATTATATCATAGGTAGTGTTAAAAAGCTGCCAGGTATTGTAAATATTACACTTGGTGTCGTGAGAAGTTGTTGGTAATTGGTAACAGGGCAAAATCTGGTGTTTTAGATGTTGGGAGATATGGTTCGGCTGGTGAGTGCGCAGGCGTTGTCATGGACTGGAACACACGATTAGTCCAGTTATTATAGTATTTTAAATGCAGATGTCATTGTGAGACTGTGCTGTTGGTTATGATTCCCAGTTAGTGTCATGCGGAATGACTTTGGTTTTACCGGAACTGGAAGTGTCAGATGGTGTAGCTGCTGTGTTTGAACCTGTGGCGGGGAAGGTGGGAATTAGTGTTGGTTATCGGTTATGAAATTTATCGGAAGAAAACAGATAAAAACATATACTGTCACTGCCATACATTTTTAATGATAGGTTTTCTTTCTTGATATAACATGATAAATGTTAAGGACGAGCATAAACCTATCTATGTATATACCTGAAACATGATGTGAGTTATCATAAGCACAGATTAAAATTTTTACTCTGATACATAATGCCACTACTACGAAATTAATGGCCTGATTTGTTCTTCAGTGCTAGATCTAATTATAGATTTAAACTCAGAATGCGGAAGTAAACCTTTCTTAAACACAAAGTAACAATTTATTCAAATTTGTATAATTACGATTTTCCTTAATAAAACGAAAAAGAAAAAAATGACTAACTCTTCTCTTAACATCAGAAGAAAAAGGCAATATCTAGACAAGTAGCTAAATTGATATACAAATTGATTAAAATTTCAAACATATATATATATATATATATATATATATATATATATATATATATATATATAACAGGAAATCAGAGCTAAATGGAAGAGTATACCTGTGCAACGATGGAATCGGAGCCTGCGAAAAGAGTTACATAAAGATTATCCGAGGGAGAAAGGCTAGTATTACTCTTACATAAAGAGGCTAAAACTGAGAAATATACACTTTTTCGCGATCTTGATGTAACAAAACCATGACACAAGGATTTTCCAACACCTATTCGTAAATTAGCACTCTAATGTAATGTATATTGCCTTTAGTGTGTGCACTTGTTCCTGCAGTTAAACTGACACTGTAACCAGTGCTACACTGATGCACCTTTAAAGTGTTGATCTATTACACAGCAAGGGTGTACTGAGTTCTCACTATACAGCCTGACTTTCAGACTGATCTAACCATGAACACATCGGCCAAAACATGGTAAACTATGAAATACGACGACAATGATAATGGTCAAAATACCGTGTGTAAACGCCGAGTTCATGCTACCATAACATGTGCTGTAGCCAGGTAATGTTAATGTGCATGGCATGCGCTTTTGTCATGCACTTAGACCTGTAGTTATAAATGACAGTAACCAGTGTTGCACTGATACACCTTTTAAATGTTGAAATATCACACTTCAAGTGTTGAAATATCACTCTTTAAGGATGCAGCTTTCAGCTTTGCTCCTAGTTGGTTACTGACCTGAAAATGTTTTACAAAGTATGAAAACAAATAAATATGAATAAAATGCTGTTGCGTTCATCATAACATGTACAGGTCAAGGAAGCAGGTAAAACATATATAGCATCTTGTGCATTTGAAGAGTTGTGATTATGTATTGTGATGAAAGTGACAACAGAGGGAGTGCTGGTATCACTGGGTAATGTTGATACTAGTTAGTACTGGAGTCAGCAAGAAAAAAGAAAGCTGAAAGTATAAGGATGACCATAATGCAAGTAGTGTTACCATCATACGTACGCATGTAACAAACTTTCATGTATAGTTACAGTTGTTGTGATAAATTGTGGTTCATGGGCAATGGGGTAGAAATACACCTGTTTTACAGTTAGTAGAAGTGCAGGTGTTGTTATCGCAATAAACCGAAAATAACAAGTAGTCTGGTTCTTGTATAAAAGTGTAGTTTGTGGAAATACAGATGTTACTGAGATTGTGCAGATTATTTTACGCTCGTGTGACTGCCATGCAATATCACATGCTTTACCGGAATTGGAACTGTCAGAGGACGCGGTAGTTGCCGTGTTTGAATCTGTGGCGGGTAAGGTGTGGATTAGTAAGCACGGCACCGGAGTTCAAAAACCTGATAAAACTTGCAAATCGGTTAATTGTTGGAACATTATTATTACGCTGCTTTGTTCTCAACGAAGGACTTAAATCCCACTGTTACAAGGGGTATAGAAGTCGCAGACCGCTAAAGATAAAGACAGATAAAGACTGCTGTCAGTAGAAAAGGAATCGTTAACATATAGGTTAGAAGATTTTCTCTCCAAATATTACTGTCACTATAACATTATACATTACATAATCACCGAATAATCTCTCTGACTATATGATTATAGTTGTAGCCTTAAGTTATTATACCTGTGACCAACAGGGCAATGCCGGGACACAGGCCAATTCTGTTATTTGCTGACCATTTCTATATATTTGCTAAACCTATTAATGAACAATAATTAACGTCAAATGTAAGTGTAATGTCAGTATATAAATCTTATAACTACCATCCGATCTGTGATTGTATACTTGAATAGGAAGATATTCATATATGTTAGAGCGTATACAAAGTTAAGACCTGTAAATAAATGTAGATTTTAGAGGATTACAGATAACCATTTCTAGAAGTGACTAGCAGTGAACGAAACATTATATTGTGAAAGTAAGGAGTATTTTACAGAATGTACAGGTTTTTAAAACCCTTAACAGCGATGTGCCGAAAAAAGAGAAAACACAAATAAGAATAAACAAAAAAGATTAGAGACCATAATTGCGATGTGAAAGCCATAGGACAGGGGTTCCAAAGTGAGGGGCGAAGACTTTTGAGATCTGGACCACTAATAAGGTCGATGATATAAAACTGAAAATAAAACCAATGATTTCATTTTTTCTGAGCAGCGTGTGGAAGAGAAAGTCCTCTTTATAAATCAATATGTGGAAAAAAAAATGTTCTTTCTTCCTCATATCAAAGTTTAATCATTCCTTTGGTATGATTAAACTTTGGTTGACATTACCGCACATTTCAAGTAGCGGCGTGGCTTAACAGGCCGTGGCGAGTTGGGAACCACTGTCGTAAGATTGGTGTGATAAACGTAACATACTGTTATAGGATAGTATAATTGTTGAAAAATGCTCATTGTGCAAATGGTGTCGACCTTTCTGTGTTTATCATAATTAGTGTTCATGAGAGAATAGGAAAAATACGTTGTACTCATAGTGTTATAAACCCCTGTGAATATGTAAACTATATCGAAAAAATAGTAGTGCAGTGTCGATATTCATGTGTTCATAACAATTAGAATCTATAAACAATGATAAAAAAATAAACTGCTGCCTGTACATGCCCTTTCTAAAACAAGTTAAAAGATGGACTTTAAAAGTCCCATTCAAAAAGACCGCCAAAAAGCCCGAGAAAGTGCCTTACCGCTGTCAACTGTTCCCTGGGTGGTTGTTCCGCCCCCTGTGAAGAGTCAGATGCGGTTAACTGTGTGTGGAATCTGTATGCTTGGTACTGCAGACATGTATTATGAAAGAGTTTGCTCTTTCATTCAAGTAAAAAGTATTTTACTAGTGAATGTTGGTTTTTAAAAATATTTGAGAATATATACCAATCTTATACAACATATTATTATGAAACGATCGGGAATAAGAAATAGTAAGCAGGCATTAAATATGTTGGGGATGTAAGAAAAAATTATCTTGCAGCCAGAGAGAGAAAATCACTCAAAGAGTGGCTCAGAAGAAAAGTGTAATGATGTATGAATTTAGAGGATGCGCAGTATGGAAAATGTGACCTGTTCTGGCTCTTACTGGTGATCACTAGATAGCGTATATATTATTCATGTCATAAGATGTCATTTGATGGCCTGAGGTGATACTATAGTTGGCAGACATGCAACTTGCACCGACAGTAAATGCAGAAGACATCGCCCTTCAAAGTAACAGGAGTACAACACTATGCACATCTCAAACTATAACTCGGCCAAAGAATCGAGATCACTACACCAAAAATGAGCGAAACGTGTATCACTAAATCCACAGGACCAGAAATGATATTCAGCAACGTCCTAAAAGTACAAATACAAGTGAGTCACAGTAGGCTCTGAGAGACAGCAGAAGTACTGGAGGCAAGAAATCAATAGTGGCGGACACGAGGAAGCGTTCCTGCTCATATCATGGCGTCACATTACACTTATTGGACTTATCACTTGTGAGATCGTTTACTAACTTTGAGATTTCACTACCATCAACGCGACAGGCCAGGCAGAATCAGTGTAAACTCAGCTGAGGTATTTCGCTACCAATGTACAGAAACGGTGCGTCAACAAGAATTTAATTAAAAAAAGTACAACCTCTGGAACAGACTTTAGAGTGAACAAAGTGATGAGAGCTACAGATGCTCCCAAGTCCATAGAAGACCCCAGTAGCCAACACTGCAATAATTCTGTCATCAGCGGCACTTCAAACTGTTGAGAATAAACTGACATATCCAACGTAGATGCTATAAGATCGAACAACAGAGAATTGGACTATACTCCAAAAAGTATCAGATCTCTCCTTTGTCTAGAAACTCAATCGAGTTGCCTTTGCTAGCGAGTGTGCACTTGAGTCAAGTAGTAATGTGAAACCAGAAACTTCCAGTTATTGATTGAGAATACTACACTCAACACGACTGCAAACTTAACCTTTAAAGAAGGAGTCTCAGCTTCCAAAGGATTGCTTCATATGTGAACTAACAAAACTACGAAGCATCGAACGGAGTTGAACCACAAACGCCTCGTACAACTTTCGAAACCAACTATGCTCATACGGGTCCTCAACGATCACTCAAGATTTGCAAGTCCAGAAAGCTCAGATATCACCAGAGAATCGTGAACATAAACACTCGCAATCTTTTTTCAGCCTCTACATGAAACGAATGTTACTGATGGATGGAAGAGATGGGGATAAACAACCGGAAACACCTTATGTTTTAATTTCTTGTAATTTCTCTAAACCGGAACTGTGATCCACTTTCCTTGAATTAAACTCTGAAAGTGAAGGCATTAAAGTGAAAATAATACAAGATCAAATAAAAATAGGTAAACAAATAATTAAGAAGCAGTGGGAAATGGTATCTGTGGAAATGGAACGCAACCAGAGTTTTGCTCTTTATGTCTCCACGTAAAGAAGAAAACAAAGTGGTAGAATCTAGTTCTTTAAAACAAATAGATAATGGATGGATAAATAGGAATAACAAAGATAAATGAAATGGTTAGACACTGTATAGGATGATTCATAGGGTTAAAAATGCAATGTACATTAAGGTCTTACCGGTGTTAGAAGCTCCCTGGTTACCTCCACCTGCGACAGAGCGAATTCCAGTTACTGTACAGGTAAATATGGCGTTTGAATGTTGCGCGGGGCGCTTTCATGGACAACTCTTATTGGGTAAACATTAGATTTGGAAAGATAAATAAAGTGGAGTGGAAGAATGAGATACCACAACAAGACCGAAGATTAATCTTGATGAATCGACTATAGAGATCTAAATTAAACAGTTACAGAAGGTCAAGACCTTTGAGTAAATAAAAGAATAAACAAGATAAGACGGCAGACGACGCATGTGCTCTAAAGACGTTCTACAGTTTGGCCTTTTCTGTATTTCTATTTTCAGTAAATGTTTTATGAAAGTCCTAGAGAGCAATATTTGTGCCGAATGCCACCAGCGCCAAGACAGTGAAACTCTTAGCAGACTCACTCTTTAACATGGATCACACTGTTGATTACTCTTTTAACTTTGGCACCTGAGAATTTAGACCAAACTTCAGTCGTCCAATACCCAACTTTGGTACTTATTAACCATTTTTGAAGTACATGAGATTTTGCATCTCTGATTCTATATAATATCATGAAATCTGAAGATATTAATGTTAGTTTACGAAGCCCACATGCTTTAAAAGTTAGGACCCACTGCTATGAGGAACAGCGTTTTCAAAAGCCTAGGCTTTAAACCTTAAACGTGCCGTGTGATATTTTGTACTTGAAGGGATGTAATGGAATATACTCGTAGTGTTGTAAGATCCTGTGAATATGTAACCAACTGTTGAAAAATACACATGTAAATATTGCAGATTGTGTTGATCTAAGCGAGCTCATCAAAAGCACAGTTGTGTTCATGAAGAAGAGGAAAAGTGGATTGGTTCTGAGTGAACAAATATTCTTCCTAACACGTGTCGACAGATAAAGTGTAGTGGAAAATGTGGACCACTGTCGGGTGTTCCCTGGGTTGTTGTTTCGTCCCCTGTGGTGGGCCAGACGTGGATTATTGCATGTGAATTTTTGATGTAGACTTGTATCATGGCAGTTTTCTTCGTCAGTGTCAAAATGTTACAGATATCACATATGAAGAGATAATGAACATATATGAAACATGTAGGACATGTTGGTAAATTATTTTGTGCAGGAATAGAAAACAATCATTTAACCAATGGTTGAAAAGAAAAGTAATTATAAATAATTTATGTGTATTTTGTATATCTATATCGATGAACAGCATGAGAAACGTCGGCCTCTGTTGCTATCTAATACGTGTTCATAAAGATAATGTTCTGATTGCGTGTTTAATGGTATATCAAAGAAGCTCCGGACTAGTGTTGAATGGAAATATACTGTACTACCATGAAACATGAACAATGAAATATAGTCTATGCTAATGAGACATAATGTTGATTTTAAATAACGTTTCTTAATTAGCCGACACTTGTGCAGTTTAATAAGAAACATTATATCCAGTACTCAAAACAAAACAAAATCCAAAGCAGTAAACTAGAAAATGTCAGTTCATATTCTAGTCCACTACCCAGCCCTACGTGAGAAACCTTTCGCTCCAAAGTGTCCATGAAAATCTTTGTAAATGTGTTGACAGTGCAAGTGGGATCGTGTCAGGGGGTCCTAGTATGTCTTCCCGGTGTTGGAAGTTCCCCGAGAGCCTCCACTTGTGGCAGAGCATGTTTGGGTTAATGCGTGTGGATGGTATTGTGCATGTTGTATACCCCTTGTTATCTTTAGCTGTGCCGTCTTTTAAGTCTCGTTCGTTTATCACTGTACATGGAAGACTCTTGTGGATCACTAGATAGTAATATTATTGGAGACAATTAAGTTTACGTTTGTCAAAATATACGTAAAGGGTGAATATAAGAGAGAGAGAGAGAGAGAGAGAGAGAGAGAGAGAGAGAGAGAGAGAGAGAGAGAGAGAGAGAGAGAGAGAGAGAGAGGAGAGAGAGAGAGAGAGAGAGAGAAGAGGAAGGAAGGAAGGAAGAAGGAAGGAAGGAAGGGATGGAAGGAGGGAGGGATGGAAGGAGGAGGGATGGAAGGGGAAGGAGGGAGGGAAGGGAGGATGGAGGGAGGGAGAGGAGGGAGGGGAGAGATGGAGGGAGAGATGGAGGGAGAGATGGAGGGAGAGATGGAGGGAGAGATGGAGGGAGAGAGAAAGAGAGAGAGAGAGAGAGAGAGAGAGAGAGAGAGAGAGAGAGAGAGAGAGAGAGAGAGAGAGAGAGAGAGAGAGAGAGAGAGAGACAGTACTCCATTCTGTTCTATCGTTCATGCGTTTTGGCCGATTTAACTCCTTTTAATGTCTTCACGCAACTAGAACCTATTGGTCAATCTATGAAAGCCCAAAAGCAAAACCAATCTCAGACAAGACAAAACGTTTTGCTTAGGAAGGACAGACAGAAACAAGATAATAAGACGAAAGAGGAGAAGAAGAAGATAACACTTTACACAAACTTCATAAGCCTGTTACCAGCTTATGAAAAAGATAAACTTAGGTCTAATGATAAACTTACTGTTGGCTTGGAGATGCTGGAACTGAATTCATACAATGCATAGGTTATAAATCACTAGACTTATATTCAAATATTACACATAAATTGAGATGTGAAACCTGTAAGCAAAGTCCTGGTTATGTAGATAAGCAGATATTAATTAGAAAAGATTCGAAAAGAAGAGAATATGATAATGTAAATTCAGTTATACAAATGTAAAGAATATAAAGCATGCTCGTAATAAGCTGAGTTATTGGTGTAAGCGCTTTTGGTGTTGATATTGATAGTGTATGAAATTGTGTAAAACGTTTGATGCAACGGTTACTGGAGTTCAAGAAAAAAAAATGTAATTGTGGTCGTATTGTGATTGGAAGAATAGTGGCCAACATGCATAATGTACAGTATGGTACATATTTGCTGTCATTTGCTGGAGTAGGATAGGTTCACTAAGATCGTCTGAAAGTCGCGAGGTACATTAAGAAACTTGTCTTGGATGTGCATATGGTGTAACGTCTCTGTCAGTGCGGTTAAGTGCTGTATGTGTCGCTAAATGTGGAATTACATAGACTCTCCTGCTGATCGTTGTTGTGTATGTACTGACATAGCGTGGGATTTCAGCTGCTACTAACCATAACATCAACAGACATACTTTGTGAGAAGCAGTTTTGAAGGAAAAAAGAGTATTTGCCACGCGTGTCCACACTGATTTGGGTATTTCTGACTTCCCAGCCGTGTTAAGGGGGCCTTACCATTGTTGGTGGAGCCCTGGGTCGTTCCTGCATCTGTGGTAGGTCATGTAAGGTTAATGTGTTATATGATTGCTCTACATTAATGCGGCACATACATGTATGCAGTGTATTTATATAAATTCAGGAAGAATCTTCACCTGTCAGGTATCATTGTGTAGTCAAAGTCAAAAGTCATATCGGAAAATTTAGCGCAAACATAAGGCAAAGTGTTAAAAATATGGTGCATTTTTATATTCATATTACGTTAGCCTGCTTCCAGTGCGAACTTTACATTTAATTGTGAGAAATTTACATTTAGTCGTCAGACAGATCTGCGACACAACTGTTGGATTTAGCTGTACAAAACATGAAATTCAGATGTTGGCTAAAATCTGTTTTCGGTAATGCTGCTGCTTTTGACTGTAGTTTAAGGTGGAATGATTAAGTTTGAGAAAATCAAATAATCAAATATAATATAAGTGGATATTCATATTTTCTCATTTGAACTATCTATCCACGGAATAAATGATAAAACCAACCCCGCTACAGTGCACAGTATTTCGATGTACACTAAGACTATGGATAAGTACAGAATACGGAAGGTATTGGATTCAAGTCTATTATGATCAAGTTATATTCATGATGAAGTCCAATGAAAATTTCGTGCAAGCTGTGAACACTGTCTCAAGGCGTTTGCAGTGACTCTGTATGACAGTGTAAGAACGTAAAACAATTTAATTTAAACTCTGTTGGATCTGAACAGAGTTCATTGTAACAAATGTGGGGAAATGTATAAATACAAATGATAATTTCACAACAAACCTCTTTCACAACTCAAGATATGCAAGATATTTTCATGAAAACTATAAATTCAAATATTTGCAAGTGTTAAACCGAGTTCAAAAGCTGTTCATAAGCCGAGATAGGATTTGCAAGCGTCACGAAAGTGTGTATAAAGTTATGAGAAGAAAGTGCTTTTTATGGCAGTATTCAAAAGTAGGTTGAGTTATAAACCGAGGCTTATGAAGTTAAAGTGTTAGCAAAACAAGTGTATATCTCTACATGTGGATTTAGCTGACAGGTGCTTTTTAAGAGAAATGTTCTTCTCGGCGAATTTGGAAAAGAGAAATGAAGGGAAAAGCTGTTGATAAAACTCGTTTTCAAATTGCTGTTGTTATGACTGACTGCCAGTGTGAGAAATAAATTCATTTTTTGTCTTACCCGAGTCTGAAGAAGAATCTGTAGTGGTTGCTGCACCTGTGATTGGTCAGATAGGAATCAGTGACTGAATCTACAAGTCGGAGTCTTGGTTATGTTGTTCTTCAGCGTGTGGATATAACAGGGGTCGTCAGTATTGAAGAACATAGGATATAAGTGTAACATACACACAAAACAGATGAAATGTACCTCTTTCAATGTCCAGAGATATATGTATGAGAATAAAAATAAACATCCAGACAGACATCCAGACAGAAACACATGCGGAAAATTCACACTGTACTTATCCAATATTTATAGGTCTCGCGGATGCCAACTGCACGTGCAACATTCTAATAAAAGTCAAGTAAACCCGGCGAAATATCTTAGACAAGTTTTATATTGGGAAACCATTAATTCAATACTCTGAAAGTATCCATTTTCTAATCCCTGAATGAAAATATTTTGTAATCTCTTAAGCTACTGATATTATAAAATCTGACCACATTTGCATCTCTGGTTATATTGACGCTAACTTTTTATTTGTCCAATTCTTAGAGAATGCACCAACCACATTTGTAATACATCTCGGTATGTATTCAAACTAACAATATCTATTTGTCCAAATCTTAGAGAGTGCATTTAGGAAGCACTGCCACATCATATCAACTGGTGCAATGAAATCCTCTAGTATTAATTCCACTAACCAGACGTCCAACAAAAATCGCGAGTGAAAAATGGGGGGTAAGTCAACAGACTTACATGCAGACTGCGCTTCAGGCTGTACAATCTTTAATCGTACTAATTCTTGATTTTGTTCCAAAAAAGCACAGGCAAATTTTCCATTCTTACAGAGTGACATATTTGATTTTCTACGAGTCAACACTTTTTGCTGTTGTCCGTGAGAGTATTCCTAAGCAAAATAATTTATAGGACTATATTTATATCACACACGCACACACACACACACACACACACACACACACACACACACACACACACACACACACACACACACACACACACACACACACACACACACACACACTACATACAAGACACATACAAATATCTCTGCTACATGCTTGTACAACTGCATGTAACTTCGCAGACAGTAATGGTGTAAAGACAACTTAAAGAAGTGTGAAAGAAAAGCACACGAAGAAACTGATGTAACACATGTAGGTTCAGGTGTGTTGAGTTCAGGTGTGTTAAGTTCAGGTAGTGTCGTTGGAAAGTGTTGGTTCTTAAATATTTTATACACCAGTCAGCGGAAAAGAATATAATTTGTGTGACAGAGTTCATTGTAATGAATGTGGGAAAATGTACAAATGCAAATTCTGATTGTTGTTGTTATGACTGCCAGTGTGAGAAATAAATTCATTTTTTGTCTTACCCGAGTCTGAAGAAGAATCTGTAGTGGTTGCTGCACCTGTGATTGGTCAGATAGGAATCAGTGACTGAATCTACAAGTCGGAGTCTTGGTTATGTTGTTCTTCAGCGTGTGGATATAACAGGGGTCGTCAGTATTGAAGAACATAGGATATAAGTGTAACATACACACAAAACAGATGAAATGTACCTCTTTCAATGTCCAGAGATATATGTATGAGAATAAAAATAAACATCCAGACAGACATAAAGACACAGGCACGCGTTATACGCACATGCAGAAAATCCACACTGTATTTATCCGATATTTATTGTTCTCATGGATGCCAATTGCACTTGCAACATTCAAGTAAAAGTCAAGTAAACCTTGCGAAATATATTAGAAGTATTGTATTGGGAAACCGTTCATTCAAGACACTGAAAGTATTCAATACATTTTCTAATCCTAGAATGAAAATTTTGTAATTTCTTAAGGTCCTGGTATTTTAAAAGCTAACCACATTTGCAATACATCTTGGGTTATATTGATAACAATGTTTATTTGTCCAATTCTTAGGGATTGAGTTAACCATATTTGCAGTGCAACTCGGATTATATTCACGCTTTATTTGTCCAATTCTTAGAGAATGCATCAACCACATTAGCAATACATCTCGGTATATATTCAAACTAACAATATTTATTTGTCCAATTCTTTAGTAAATACTGCTGCAAAATATCAGCTGGCATAATGAAATCCTCTAGTATCCATTCCACTAACCAGACGTCCAACAAAGTTGCGAAAGTGAAACCTGGTGTGTGAGTCCGTAGACTTATATCCCCAATGCGCTTCAGGTTGTATATTCTTTAATCGTACTAGTTCTTGATTTTGTTAAAAAAAAAGTAAAATTTCCACTCTCATTTTTCATTTTTCTCTTGCGAGTCAACACATTTTGTTACAGTCCATAATTGAGAGTATTACTAAACAAAACCAGTTATAGGACTATTTTCATCACACACACACACACACATACGAGACGCATATTAATGGCTACATGCTTGTACAACTGCATGTAACTTCGCAGACAGTAATGGTGTAAAGACAGCATAAAGAAGTGGGAAAGAAAAGCACACGAAGAAACTGACGTAACACGTAAGTCCAGGTAGTGCCATTGGAAAGTGGTGGTTCAGTCAGCCATTATTGTTTAACTGTCTACTTTGCTATTACTCTTTATTACTGTTATTTCTTTATTATTGTCACTTTTATCTAATTATCGTTACTATTATTGAAGATTATAATGACAAAAGAAACAATAGTCAGGCTAATAGCTAGAGTAGGAACGAACGTGTAAGAGGTGCGCTAGTTAATCACAAGTGTTCGTATTGTTTTTAGTCCAAACTATCAACGTCCTGCAGTGTATGTTAATGGCAAACTTTCATCAAAACCCTTTACCTCGCCTTGCTTGCACATGCTTTTGTATCCGAGCTGGCCAAATACCAACTTCCGAGAAACCACCATCATGAAAGCAATATAGAGGCATTTTTAACAGGCTAGCGTTGTGTGTATACAGTGCATCTTGTTATAAGGTGCAGCGAGCTGACATGGCGTTGGAAGTGTAAAATATCTGCTTGTCCAGGATGTGTTTTGATAGACCCAATACTAGTTGAGTTAGGTGTCTCTTACCGGCATTGGCAGAGGCCTGGGTGGTAGTTCCTCCATCTGTGGTAACGCAGATATGGATTACTGAGTCAATTAGGCCTAAAATCTGACTTAGCGTCGGGAAGTAAGGCAGATTTCAAGTCCTGGTGTATGTGATCAGGTGTTTCATTATTGTCCAATTGTCTATTTTGCTATTACTCTTTTATTGCTGTTGCTATTAACATTTTTATATTTATCCCCTTTATCATATTATAATTACCATTATTTAAGATTATAATGACAATAGAAACACTCAAATATCTAAATATATATATATATATATATATATATATATATATATATATATATATATATATATATATATATATATATTGATGTCTATTTTGCTATTGCACTTTTATCAAAGCTGCTATTAATACTTATTATCAACACAGTTATCTTATTATCATTATCATTATTTAAAGTTATAGTAAAAGAAACACTGAGCATCAAAAAAGAAAGAAAGAAAAAAAATTCACGCTCGATGTTAATGTACACAAATGTAAATATCCATTGGCATTTTACATGTGGGTGTTCGTACTGTCTTACCGTTGTTTACATCGTCACCTGTGGTTGTGTGTGTACCTGTGATGAGTCAAATATTGATTACCTGAATACAGGTGGTAGTTGTTACAGGGCAGCTGCAATATTTAGGTTTGTATAGTGAAAATGTATGTCATGTAGTATTGTTTTTTTCATCTTGTGGATGTTTATTTTTTACTTTTTAATGATTTAGGCTAAGTCTTAGGTTTAGAAATGCTGTAAGTGAATTAGAGCATGCCTTTAAGTGGCTTTTTATTATACGTAGATTAATTATTAGTCCAAATGGTAAAGCGATTTATTATTGATTAAATTAAATCATAGATCTTAAGTCAAATGTTTAGTTAATGCAGATTTGTTACAATAGAAATAAAAAAAGTGAAAGGCAATTCACAATATTCAATAGCAGACTTTATGATTGCAAAACAAAGCTGTGCCGTAGAAAGTGTGGAGGCATTCGATTAATGCAAATGCATTCAAATTACGTAACGGAAAAAACTAAAACCGTTAACCGAAAGTAACTGGTAATTTAAATGTTGTGTTTAACTTTCTGTTTTGTTCTTATTGTCGTTATTGATATCGGCATGATCAGTATTTACATTATCACTACTGTCATTGGTATTATATTTTTAGGGTTTTGAACATTTCCCATATGTATTAATTAATCATGGGGACATTATTATATCACGTGACTTGTATTTAAATTACAATTTCAGCAGGAGCTGTTTTTATGTACCAACGGTATGATCTCGCATCTATTGCATTTTTTAATGAGTGAATAGTCAAAAATATATTTCCATAAATTAAGTAATAACATTTAAAAAGAAGCGTTGTGCAACGGTATTTTTTAAAAGGTGTTATATAAAGTATACAGAGCAAGTCAAAGAAATATTCGAATAAGGTCCTCAGTCTTTGAAGTACAAGTAAACGTAGAAGTATGCGGTTGCTGTTAAGGAAAACACTTCAATAATAGAAAGAAAGAACAAGTTCATCGAGAGAGAAGGATGCTGGTGTTGGTGTGAAGATTCATCAGCAGGGCACAGAGAGCATCATTGGGTTATCTCAGGCACTTTATGTATCTTACCGGAGTTCGTTTCAGCAGCCTGGGTGGTAGTGCTTCCATCTGCTGTTGGTTAAGTATAGGTTACTGACTATTACTATTTTTGAGAACTTTGCAGGTATCCATGGTATATTTTAAGTATTACAGGATGTATTTAATTGTGCTAGACAGGATAAAAGACACTAATATCAAGATAATCGCAAAAAATAGTCTATGATTTGTTCTGAATTGGGACAGATAAACAGAATATTATGGAAAAGACACAAAAGCAAGATTCTAGTAAAAAAGTAGTCACGCTGGTAAAAGACGTCTGGAAGCAAGTTACAGTCTCAGAAGGATTTTTTGTTGAAATTGCTGGAGATGAGGGCCACAGACAATAACAGCCGTATGATTACTGTGGTACAGCAATACTTACCGTTTGTGATTGGAGAAAAATCTTCACCCACACCGGGCAAATGGTGAATCAGTACAGTAACTACATCGAGACTAACACTTCTGCATATATCTGAACCTGCAAGTCCTGAATCTTCAGAGAGCCATCCTTGAATTTCAAAGTTATAAACTACTTGACTCCCCTGAGCAATAAGGCTCAGTGAATACTGGCATCAGATGTGATCAAATTCCAGGCAGAAAAATACTGGCCACCCTATTGCATCATCCCGTAAATACAGATATATCCACAATCGCCATTTCGACACAAGTTTTCTCACAGATATCTTCTGACCGAGATGAAGCAGCTTTAACGTTAATTCTAAAGCATCTATCGAAAAGGTAAATAACCTCTGGTGTCACTTTTCCATTCCACAATATACAAATGATATCCTAGTGTATGGGAAACAAAGTCAACCGACTTAAATTACAGCAAAAAGCTTGAAGAACCACACGATTCCATGCAACTTGAAAAAGCAAGGTCACGTTATCACCACACCCCTATGCTAAAAGACAAAAAATAAGAAACGAAATTCCACGACGCTCATTATCAGGTAAGGACGCTAGTTCCCTTGCACAGGAACATATCGTGCAAAACAGACCAAAACCTAAGTGTTCTGATGCAACACTTAACCCGTAGCGGGACGCTCGGAAATAGGGGTAAACACTCAGAAATTACCTCTGGTTCTGAACAATCATTTAAGGAACTTTACCTTCAAAGATACTTGCAATCAGAACAGTCTCTCGGGCAAAATAAAAAGCTTGCTTTAGAGACAGTTCATTGCACGTTAATGTTTCCGTCAAGAACGTACACGATAATACAAAACTAAATAGGTATCAGTGAGTCGAGTCACCATGAAAGAAAACAAGTTCAACAGCATTTTCTTCTGGTATTAACAGCATGTCCGGTAAATCTGAAGATCCTGGAGATAGTAGGGGTCGTGCTGAATACAGGTTACGTTGAAGAGGTGCGTAAGTGATAAGGTTGGTTTGGACAGTAAATCTCAAGGATATAAATGCTTTTCTTTGATAGTAAAAAATAAATCCACATCGGAATGCCATTTCTTATACCAAAACAGGAACATCCAGTGGCGTCTGTAATGCAGATGGAAGTGACACAGCTCACTGGCGTAACATTGGTCACTCACTCCCAGCCAACCCATCTGTGAGAGGGTACTAGCATCAGCTGTTAGGGTCAAATCGGGTAGGACAGGCGCTGGTCACCTTAGCGCATCATTCCGCCGCTTAGCACGAAAGCTCCCTAAAGAACTTGGTTTACGTTGTGCTCAACTTTGACACTTCACTCTAATGCAGATAAGTTAACTTACCTCCGTTGGTTCCTGTATATTGTGTGTGTGTGTTCAGAAAATAATAACAAATGTGCATAATTGTATTTGTAAAATGAAATATCAATATAATGTCTTAAAGTTTATTATACCATCATACATTTTCAGACTTACTTGCTTGCGTGGTGGTGGCGTCGTTGATCACACCTGGAGACAAACAACAGTGGCTTGAATTTCTTTGACTTAGCTATAACTACTATTCAACTAACTAATACATGTACGTACATTTTATGCGTTAATATGCAGTTCGTTTGGTACTGGATGTAAATAGAACAATGAGGAAAAGAACAAGAAAATACGAATATCTACATTCATTAATAATATGCATGATTTTGTAGCTTAATTTCCTGTACTTTTATTTACTTGTTTAAAAATTTTCAAGTTTAACAACCGAACGAGAGACGTGGATTCTTGGGCTCAGTAAAATTGCACGTCATTCAAGAGCTTAGATTCATTATATAAGATGTCGCTAATGGTTGCAATTTTACTCTCAATAAGCTCCTGTTACAGGATGCACGAATTAGGTAAAATTAGGCACCTGACAAGGGGAGGGAACGGGAGAGGGATAGGAACGTTAAAATTATATCTCCTTCCCTCCTTCATGGATAAAAAAACGGTTTTTGTGTGACCTTTTCACCGCTTTGATATACAGGCAAAGGTGCAATCCGTATCCTTGTTTAAATGCATATAAAGCCTGTGTATCTGAGCTTAGCAAGTCACTCTCACTATCGGTTATAAGGGCTAAAATAACGAACAATGAAACCAACAGCCGTTTTCTTTCACGGCGACTCACCCACGGCCGAAATGCTGTCGGCCTCCACCTGGTAACCGAAGGAGGTGCTGTTCCCGGTGACCGCTTTGAGGCCGTCCTCAACTGCTTTTTCGGCGGCGGTCTGGAAGGGAAGTTGCGCGAGGCGACTGAGGAGGATCATTCTGTTTCTTCACTTATGTTAGAGCACACACGCGCGAGATCCCACCCGCTCCCCCTTATGTAGATGTATATATATATATATATATATATATATATATATATATATATATATATATATATATGTATATATACACATATTTACACACATGCACACACGATAACACATACAAACACACACACACACACGCATGTATGTGTGTGTTAATCCACAACGGACACATTGATAACACAATCATAAAGGTCAAAGGTCTTCAGAATTCCAGGAAAGGTCAGAGGGTCAAGAGGACGAATCAGAAAAAAAGGTGAAACAGACCAACTAACCCACCGAGTTGATCGAAGGTCGTCAGAATTGCAGGGAAGGTCATGGGTCAAGCAGAAACGAAACAAAAAAAAATCAGTGGAAAAGATCACTTTCTAATCACATATGGAATTAGTCAAGTCATCAAGATTCCACATCAAGGTCACACGTCAAGCAAAACTTAACAAACCAAATATCTAAACACATAAAAACACAGAAAAAAAAACGAAAGAAAAGATAAACAAATAAATAAAGCAAAGAACAATAAAACCAATACATAAGGAAGCATAAAACATTAACCAACGTCACAAAAATAAACAAAAAATACGTCAGTTTCCCTTTACATACGGTGTTCGTATCGGTGGAGGAAATTTCGGCTGTGGCGTTGACGACGACGGATCCGCTGGCGAACGAGTCGATGATAATGTTAATTTCACTCTCGCTAATCGACATCTCGGTTGCCAAGCCCGACTTGAGCTGAGGGAAGGCCACGTCCAGTGAATTGGTGTTTATATAAATAAATAAATAAATAAATATATATATATATATATATATATATATATATATATATATATATATATATATATATGTAGATGTATATATATGTATATGTATATATATATACATACATACATACATATATACATATATATATATATATATATATATATATATATATATATATATATATATATATATATATATATATATATATATACATATATACAAACACACACAGAGCATCAGATATGATGATTATTTATTAAGAGAGGGAGAGAGGGAAGGAGTAAAGGAGATATATATTTTATATATATATATATATATATATATATATATATATATATATATATATATATTTATATATATATATATATATATATATATATATATATATATATATATATATATATATATATATATATATATATATATATATAGAGAGAGAGAGAGAGAGAGAGAGAGAGAGAGAGAGAGAGAGAGAGAGAGAGAGAGAGAGAGAGAGAGAGAGAGAGAGAGAGAGAGAGAGGTGGGAGGTGGAACAGAGAATGAGTAAGAAAAAGAGAAAGAGAAGGAAAAGCCAAGACAAACAGAGATAAAAAGATAACACCGAACACGTGACCTGCCTTGGTCTGAAGACCGCCCGCCAGGTCCTTATAGGCCTGTGTATTCTTCGACTGCAGGTCCGTCGTAAACTGCACATCGGTTAATCGCATCGTAAATTTCACCCTGGCTGGAATTTGCGACAAGAGAAGAGAAGGTCAGTAGAGGGAAGAAAGGTGTCTTGGGTCGTGTGATAATTCTGCATGTGGTGGTTTGCGGAATATACTGATTTCGGTGTGAAACTATGTCATTATAAAGAGGTTGGGGAGATGTCCTTACCTGTGATAGTGGCTGAGAAAGGAAAGAAATAGAATTAGTTAATATAACTTGTAATATTTATTTAGCATCCATCGTACATATATGGCCTTGTTGTTTTATTAATATGTGACTATGGATTATATTAATAACTACATAAAATAGTTACTCAAGAATCTACCATCATTAACTAAAATGTCCAACTATTCATATATTTATTAATTTTGTGTATCATGCTCGCTTTTGTTGTTACTTAAAATGGGTCAAAGTTTATCTTCCTGAATGTGTTTACTAATACCTTTTTTTGCACTGTATTGTTCTGCATCGAAGTTCTTATTTATCAGGCCAACCAAATTTATTCATTTTTTTATAGCTTGTTGGACAAACTCTCATATAAATACAGCTATTCGTGTACATAGCTCCTCAATCACACAGTAGGTAAAGCATTTACACATATAGCCACAAACATACACATACACTCAGACCTATGTACACGGGAAACACACACACACACACACGTACACAGGACACACTCAGACCTATGTAAACGAGAAACGAGCACGCACGCACACACAGACACACACACACACACATGCACACACACCTACACAAGACACACTCTGAACTATGTAAACGAGAAACGCACACACACACACACACACACACACACACACACACACACACACACACACACACACACACACACACACACACACACACACACACACACACACGTACACAAGACACACTCAGACTTATGTAAACGATAAACACACACACACACACACACGTACACAAGAGACACTCAGACTTATGTAAACGATAAACACACACACACACACGTACACAAGACACACTCAGACTTATGTAAACGATAAACACACACACACGTACACAAGACACACTCAGAACTATGTAAACAAGAAACACGCACACACAGTCGAAGGTCGTTTTTGAGTCGTGGACTCTCACCGAGCGATTTTTTTCTATTTATCTTTTACTTGAACCATAAGAAATTGAATGAATATAAAACTTGACAAGCAAAAAAAGTACATTTTGCATAGAGCTTTCATATATTCTGGCTGAGCCAAATCAGTATACTTTGTGTATAGCCTTGACATATTAACTAAGGCATATACGTATATCCTGCATATAGTTTTCATAAATAGTCATGTTAGTTAGCCAGTGTTACTCCCAATATATAATTTTGGGATATATTATCAATTTCAATCACTCCCTCCCAAAGGAATAAACAGTCAACCCTATTTAGCATAGAGTAATGGCACAGTCACGTGTGTACGAACATGAAACGAAACATAAACCTGATGATAAGGAATAGGAAAGAAGCCAATAGATCGGGGGGGGGGGGGGTTCGTGACTGACTCTCTAATTAAGAGTCTTGAGTGACTCGAAACGTCGTGTTTTCTTTCTTTCTTTTCTTATCATATTGATTTCATTTAATTTCACGTCAAATCAAGCCTGTGTCAAAGGACAAAAACCCCAAGCCAAAGACGGAGCCAAAACCGGAGGTCGAACGAAAACATTCACATTCCCGGGCCCACACTTTCACACTCTAGCCATCCATCGCATTAATACAAAACAGCAATACACATAGGGATAAAGAGAGGGAGAGAGAAATAAACAGGGATAATGAGAGCGAGAGAGAAATAAACAGGGATAATGAGAGCGAGAGAGAGAGAGCGAGAGAGAGAAATAAAGATAAGATAAGACCAAATAGATAATGTATTTTCCATTTGTGTGTGTGTTTCGTCGTGTATTTATCACAAAACGAACTTCCATAGGTTTATTTTCGACCAGCTGCTGGGTAGTGTGACGTCAGTAGATTCATGTACCGTGAGAGTGGCATTAAGTATGAAGATTTATCGAGCCGATAAACATATATTATAAACATAAACATATATTTGTGGTCTTAGAATACGATATTCCAAAATCCTGGCAAAGTGTGCATAAAGGTATGCATATTATAGCACAAGGGCACTTGCACAAACATTCACAAAGAGACGCACATACGTACATGAAGACACGAACACATACAAAACATTTAAGAACACACAAAAACACACACACGCAAACATAAAGACAAACAGGCACACACACACACACACACACACACACACGCGCGCGCGCGCGTAGACGCAAATACAGGTATTCAACACGGACATGGTGTCAGTGTTGCCATCAACAGTTGGTTGCTAAGTTTGACTACGCTGTCATGTCATTGCTCTGGCCTTCTCACCCCACCTCGCTTTAAGACATAATAATCCGCTGCTTTATTTCACAAAGCAGGTCACGTGGCACTTTGAGCATAATAATAATGCGTTTTCTGTATCTGGTGTTTACTGTTGTTGATAGTTCCTGCCAACGGGACACTTTTGGAACGTTAAGACTTAAAAGGAAATGGAAACACGTTGATATATATCTACATACGAGCACACACACACACATACACACACACACACACACACACACACACACACACACACACACACACACACACACACACACACACACACACACACACACACACACACACACACATATATATCTATATCTATATCTATATATATATATATATATATATATATATATATATATATATATATATATATATATATATATATATACGTATTTTGATAAATAAATGGGCAAGTAAATTAGCAGACAGACAGACAGACATATAAAGCAAGATAATAACTTAGAGGAAGAAAAGAGTCAAAGAAGAGAAAGGGAGTAAAAATCGCGTGACAGAATTGTTGGTGTAATTAATGACTAACAGGTAGTTGGGGTGAGAGGGAGGGGGTGGGGGAGGAGAGGGAAGAGGGAGGAAGAGGGGAGTGGGGAAAGAGAGAGGGGGATGGACGGAAAAAGAAGGGGGAAGAAGAGGAATAGACAGCGAAGAGGGAGGGAGATGAGGTAGGAACTAGAGGGAAGAGGAAGGGAAAGAGAGAGAGAGAAGAGGGGGGGGGGGGGATAAGAGGAATGAGGAACGAAAAGGGGAAGAACAAAGTAAAGAAGGAGAGCTAGGGGAAGGAATAAAGATCGGGGATGAAAGGCAGGGAGAAAAATGGAAAAAGTAAAGGAGTGGGGGGAGAATAGGTACAGAGGAGGGGGGAAGAGGGGATGGGGGAGGGGGGAGAGAGGGCCAGGGGGAGGGGGGAAAAGAGGGCCAGGGGGAGGCTGGCAAAGAGGGGTAGGGGGAGGGGGGCAAGGACTGGGGAAGAGGCAGAAAGGAGCCCAGTGGAAGGGGGGCGAGGCAGGGGGAGGGAGATAAAGGCAGGGGGAGAAGGGCCCAGGGAAGGGGAGGGCAGGGGGAGGAGGACAAAGGCAGGGAAGGGCCCAGGGGAAGGGGGGCAAGGGCAGGGGGAGAAGGGCCAGTGGAAGGGCAGGGGAGGGAGACAAAGGCAGGGGAGAAGGGCCCAGGGGAAGGGGGCGAGGGGGGGAGGGAGACAAAGGCAGGGGGAGAAGGCCCAGGGGAAGGGGGGGAGGCTGGGGAGGGAGACAAAGGCAGGGGGGAAGGGCCAGTGGAAGGGGGCAAGGGCAGGGGGAGGGAGACAAAGGCAGGGGGAGAAGGGCCCAGTGGAAGGGGGGCGAGGGCTGGGGGAGGAGACAAAGGCAGGGGGAGAAGGGCCCAGGGGAAGGGGGCGAGGGCAGGGGGAGGGAGACAAAGGCAGGGGGAGATGGGCCCAGTGGAAGGGGGGGCGAAGGCTGGGGAGGGAGACAAAGGCAGGGGAAGAAGGCCCAGGGGAAGGGGGGCGAGGGCAGGGGGAGGAGAGGGGGGAGAAGGGAGGGGAAGGGGGCAGGGCAGGGGAGGCAAAGGGGGGGAGAAGGGGCCCATGGGAAAGGGGGGCAAGGGCAGGGGGAGGGAGACAAAGGCAGGGAGGAAGGGCCCAGGGGAAGGGGGGCGAGACAGGGGAGGAGACAAAGGCAGGGGGAGAAGGGCCCAGGGGAAGGGAGGGCAGGGGGAGAAGGGCCAGTGGAAGGGGGGCAAGGGCAGGGGGAGGGAGACCAAGGAGGGGGGAGAAGGGCCAGGGGAAGGGGCGAGGCAGGGGGAGGGAGACAAAGGGGGGAGAAGGGCAGTGGAAGGGGGGCGAGGGCAGGGGGGAGACAAAGGCAGGGGGAGAAGGGCCAGGGGAAGGGGGGCGAGGGCAGGGGGAGGGAGACAAAGGCAGGGGAGAAGGCCAGGGAAGGGGGCGAAGGGCAGGGGGGGGAGCAAAGCAGGGGGAGAAGGGCCAGTGGAAGGGGGGCGAGGGCAGGGGGAGGGAGACAAAGGCAGGGGAGAAGGGCCCAGGGGAGGGGGGCGAGGGCAGGGGGAGGGAGACAAAGGCAGGGGGAGAAGGGCCAGGGGAAGGGGGCGAGGGCAGGGGGAGGAGACAAAGGCAGGGGAGAAGGGCCAGTGGAAGGGGGGCGAGGAGGGGAGGGAGACAAAGGCAGGGGAGAAGGGCCCAGGGGAAGGGGGGCGAGGGCAGGGGGAGGGAGACAAAGGCAGGGGGGGAGAAGGGCCAGGGAAGGGGGGCGAGGGCAGGGGAGGGAGACAAAGGCAGGGGGAGAAGGGCCAGTGGAAGGGGGGCGAGGGCAGGGGGAGGGAGACAAAAGGGAGGGGGAGAAGGGCCAGTGGAAGGGGGGCGAGGCAGGGGGAGGGAGACAAAGGCAGGGGGAGAAGGGCCAGTGGAAGGGGGCGAGGGCAGGGGGAGGGAGACAAAGGCAGGGGAAGAAGAGGGCCAGTGGAAGGG
>NW_020871817.1:110615-120615 GCF_003789085.1 Penaeus vannamei
AAAGAAAGAAATGGTATGTTTAGAAATGACCGGGCGAAAAGAAAATGTGGGAGATGGGAAAGGGTCGGGAAGGAAAAGGGAAGGGAGGAGAGGGGCGGAAGAAGAAAGAAGAGAGAGGGAAGAATAAAAAGAGGAAGACAGAGAGAGAAAAAAGAAAAGAAAAAAAAAAAGAAAGGTTATAAGATGACGGGAAGGAAATGGAAGAGGCCGTAAGAAGAATTGAAGAAAAGAAGGATGAAAAGAAAGGAGGAAGAGGAAAGAAAATGATAAGAAAAAGAATAATAATTAAATGATGGAAGGGTAAGCGGGAATGAAGAAAGAGTGTAAAGCTGGGAAGAAGGGTGAGAAAAATAAAGGAAGGAAGAAAAGAAGGGAAAAGAAGGTGAAGAGAAAAGGTAGAAAAGAATATATTGAAAGTGACAGGAAAAAAATTATAGAGTAAACAAAAAAAGAAATTGAATGGCGAAGAGTTAAAAAGAAGTAGTAACAAAATAAGAAGAAGTAAATGGAAAAATGAGAATAAGGAAGAGAAAGAGAAAAGGAAGAAGAAGAGGGGAGAAAGAAATGAAAAGGAAAACGAAATAGATTACGGGGGCTCATAAGAATGCGCCATACACGTACCATCATATAGACACCTCCCTACGAATATGCCCCAGTTCCACTCGAAGGTCGTATCCGAGTGGATACGCTTCGTCTAGAGGCGCAAACGGTTGGTGAGCAAACGCCGAATCAACTACAGTTTTATTAAAAAATTGAAAGCGCAGAAAATTGGAAATGATGACAAAAAAAAAAAAAAGATAAAGTGGAAAAAAAACAAGAAAGGAAAGAGAAAGAAAATAATAATCAAAATGGAGATAGAAGGCAAGATAAAGAAAGAAATGAGAAGAAATGAAGGAAAGGATAAGGGAAAAGGAAAAAGGAGAAATTATTTAACAAATAACGAAAAGAAAGCATCGGAAAAGAGAAATGTTATCAAGGCCTCGATTACCAGGAAGGGCGTCGGACGAAATCCAAGTCAGTTTGATTACTTATCTCGCGGGGGAAAGCACCACGTCACCCGCGCATCCTACGTGGCACCGAACACAAAACGACGAGACGAACCCTAAGGATACATCTTTTCCACGGTGACCATCATACTAAAAAAAAAAACTACCAACAGATACACACGAAACTTCTCACCAACATCATCCGACAACCATGACACAGCAGCCACGAATCATAGAAGGATAGAAGAAAATAGAGGATAAAAAGAGAAGAGAAATATGATAAAAAGAAAAGAAATGAATAATACACAAAATGAGAAGGAAGACAAGGACTACACTATTCTTAGATTACTGTTAAAATTACGAAAATATAAAGTTAAAAAGTATAAGAAAGAAAAGGAAAGAAAAAAAGAAATATATATACATATACATTATACAACCCAGCCCTAGTGAGTGGATATGATACTATAGCCACATCGCCCGAGTCGGTATATTATCTATTATAACCCGATAAACACATCCACCGGATCCCCCCAGACATCTGAGCATCCGGAACAATCCTTCTTATTTCTAAAATGCATGAGAAGTTCATTATAGTGTGAAGCGTCACAAGGATTATCACAGCAATTGCTCAATATCACGACTCAACCTTAATCCATTATCCCACTACCTCACAATAACTTGATCGAGCCTACTTAAGTCAGCCATGCAAATCAAAACACATCAACTTTAGTACACATAAAGTCTTACACAGATCCCTCACAGCCTGCTTAAATCTCTGATACTATAACTCAACCATGACATAGAATCATCCTACTAGCGCAAACTTACATCATCTCTATCTTACTAATAACGCTACCGTCTCCTATACCTCATATTAACCTCAAATTTAATATCGCTTTGGCTTAAGCTGCACACTACGATCAGCAGCCAATATATGATATATATATATATATATATATAGACAACCCTCCTATATTTTTCAAACATCACTTACACAATCTCTCACCAGCAGATATCTATATATATATATATAATATATATATATATAGATATATTAACCTAACTATTTATATACGCAATATAGTATATATATATATATATATATAGTATATATATATAATAATATAACAAACACACAGCACCGACACAATACATAAAAACAACAACAACAATAAAAGAGAAAAAAAAATTAAAAATCGATTTTATGTGCTATTTAGGATTCCTATCTCTATCACCCCATTTCCACTCTATTACTATCGTCTCGCTCTCTCTCTCTGTCTCTGTCTCTTTTTTTTTTTCTCTCTCTGTATCACACACACTCACTCACTCATCTCTCAGTACTCTTTAGTCTCTCGCTCTCCTCTCTCTCCTCTCGTGCTCTCTCTCCCCTCTCATTCGCTGCTCCCTCTTTCTCGCTCTCTCTCTTCCCATCATTCAAATGATCCAGTCCTGGTTATTCTCCCTGCCGCCCTCCCCTCTCCCTCTCTCCCCTCCCTCCCGTCCCTCACTCCCCCGCTCCCCTCTCCCCTCAGGGACGCCAGCTTCACTAGACCTTACAGAGAACCGGTTAATCAGAAGAGGAGAGGACAGGCAAAGGAGATGAGGGGAGGAGAGAGGGGAAAGGGAGGGAAGGGGAAAAGAGACGGAGAGGGGGAAGGGAGAGAGGAAAGGTAGGGACGGGGAGGGAAGGGAGGGAAGGAGGGGAGATCGGGAGGAGGAGGAGGAGGGAGGAGAAGGGGAAAAGGGCAGGAGGGAAGCGTAAGGGAGGGGAGGGGGGAGGAGAGAGGGGAGAGAGAGGGGGAAGGAGGGAGGGGGAAGGAGAAGGGGAGAGGGGGAAGAGAGATGAGGTGAGGAGGACAGAGGGAGAAAGGGAGGAGGGTAAGGGAGAGAGAGGAAGGAGAAGAGGGGCGGAAGCAAAGTTCGAAAACCAGCGGATGGGTCGAGGGGGGGGGGAAGGAGAGAGGGGGGAGGAAGAGAGGGGGAAAGGCGGGACGGGGGGAGGGAGCGAGAGGGGGAGGAGAGAGGGAAAAGGGGAAGGCAGGGTGCACATACATGTTATCCGACTGAACATCAGAATTGCGGGTAAGGACGAAGCAGAGGGTGAGGAGAGAGGGAAAGGAGAGAAGGGAGGGGGAAGGAGGAGAGAGAGGGGAGAGAGAGAGGGGGAAAGGGAGGAGGAGGGGTAAGGAAGAGAGGTGGGAGGGGAGAAGAGGGGGGAGGAAGTAGAGAGGGAGAGGTGAGGGAAGGATGGGATGGAAAGGGGATGGGAAAGTTGGTGAAGGCCGTCAGGATTGTGGAGAAGGGATAGGGAGGGAGGAATGGAGGAGATGATTGGAGAAGAGGCTTCGCAGGGAGAGGGAAGCGGTAAGAGAGGAGAGGAAGGAGGGGGAAGATTGGAAAGATTGGAAGAGAGTGGCTGAGGGAAGGAGGGAGGATAGATTTGGGGAGAGGACGTGGATGGGAGGGAAGACGGAGAGAAGAGTAGAAGAGAAGGAGGGAGGAAGATTGGAGAAGAGGGGGAGAGGAGGCGAGGAGACGGGAAGAATGGGAGAGGAGGAGAAAAGGAACGAACCAAGAAAGGAGCTACTGGGTCCTACAAACGCAAGGAAGGAAAGGGAAAGGACAGACACGCTCTATAAGCATGCTTATATGCGACAACGGAGCACCTTACCGACCAGAACAACAGAAGCAAAAAAAAAAAAAATATAATATAATATAAGGAAAAAAAAGAAAGAAGAAAGAAAGAGGAGGGATTAAAAGGGGGTGATATGAGTAACGTTAGAAGGAGGATAGGAATAACGGAAAAAGGGGGGGTGAAGGAGAAGTGAAGGGTGGAAGGGAGAGAGAGAAGTGAAGGGTGGAAGGGAGAGGAGAGAAGTGAAAGGAGGAAAGGAAGAGAGAGAGAGAATGAAGGGGGAGGGGGAGAAAGAAAGTGAAGGGGGTGGAGGGAAGAGGAGAAGTGAAGGGGAGAGGAGAGAAAGGGAAGGGAGAAATGAAGGGAGGGAGAAATAAACTTGGAGGAGGGGGGAAGGGGGAAGAGGGCGAAGGGTTAGCTGGGGGGGGGAGGGGGGGGGAAGGGTGAAGGGAGGGAGAAGCGAAGGGGTAAGAGGGGGGGGAGGAAGGGGGGAGGGGAAGGGACAGATTGACGTAGTACAAAGGGTCATTAAATTTCCAGATGCTTCTCCGTCTAAACCATTTGAATAACGGATGGGAGTGTTTGTGTTTCCCTTTTCGCTATTTATCATCTTTCCTTCCTTTTCTCCTGTTTCGTTCTCTCTCTCTCTCTCTCTCTCTCCTTTTATGTCGCCTTTTCGTCCAGCTCTCCTCTCTCCTCTCTGTTTTCTCTCTCTTTATCTCTCTCTTTCTCCTTTTCCTGTATGTCTCCTTTCGTCCTTTTCCTTCTCTCTTTCCTCTCTTTATTTCTCTCTCTTCTCTCGTTCTCTCTCCTTTTTTTATATGTTTCCTTTCGTCTTTTTCCTTCTCTCTTTCCCTCTCCTTTATTTCTCTCTCTCTCTCACACACACTCCTCTCCTTTTTCCCTACATGTCTCCTTTCGTCCTTTTTCCTCCTCTCTTTCCCTCTCCTTTATTTATCTCTCTCTCTCTCTCCCTTTCTCCTTTTCCTGTATGTCTCCTTTCGTCCGCTTCCTTCTGGTCTTTCCCCTCCTCATTTCCCTCTCTCTCTCTCTCTCCTTTCTGTGTCTCATTTCGTCCTTTCCTTCTCATTTCCCTTCTCCTCTCTCCTTCTCTCTCTCCCTTTCCATTATCTCTCCTTTCACGCCCTCTTGTCCACTCCTCCTCCCCCCCCCATCCTTCACCCCCCCCTCCCCTCCCCTCGCTGTGTCCGGGCTTTGTCGTTCGGCTGCCCCCCCTCCCCCCCCCCCCTCCCCTCCTCTACACCCTCCTGTTGCTGCATCTGCGTGGTTCTCCTTTTCTCTTTATTTATTGGTTTTTTTTTAAGATTTGCTTAAAAAAAGAATTGATATGGATTTTTTGTTGTTGTTTTATGGTCTTTCCCTCCATCTCCCTCTCTCTCGCTCTTCCTCTCCTCTCCTCTTTCTCTCACTCTTCATCTTCTCTTTCTCTCATTCTTCCTCTCTCTCTCTCTCCCTCCCCTCTCTCTTTCTCTCTCCCTCCATCTTCCTCTCTCTCTCTTCCTCCCCTCTCTCTTCTCTCTCCCTCCCTCCTCTCTTCTCTCCTTCCTCCTCTCCTCTCTCTTTCTCTCTCCCTCCCTCTTCCTCTCTCTCTCTCTCTCTTTTGTTTCTCTCCCACTTTCTCTTCTGTTTCTGCAATTGCGTGGTTACCTCATCTCTTCCTTTATTGGTTGTATCTTAGATTTGCTATTTTCTCTTTATTTAATTCTAATTTGCCATTTTCATGTTCTTTTATTTACTTTTATTCTGCATGTGTTTCTGTTTTTTCTCTCTCCTTTATCATCTCCTTGGCTAATTCCCCTTTCCTTCCTTTCTTCTCTTCTTTCTCTCTCTGTCTCCCTTTCCCTATGTTTCCCTATATTTTGTCCTCTTCCTCCTTTCTCTCTACATTTATTTTTGTCTCTCCTTTTGTCCTCTTTATTCTCTCTCTTTTCTTTTCCATTATGTCTCCTTCATCCTCTTCCTTCTCTCTCTCTCCTTTTTCCGTTTTGTCTCCCTTCATCTTCCTTCGCTCTCTCTCATTTTCCTTTGCATCTCCTTTCATCCTCTTCCTCCTCTCTTTCACCTCTTCCTTTATCTCTCCTTTCGCTCTCCTCCTTCTCTCTCTCATTTTCCTTTACGTCTCCTTTCTCCCCCTCCTCCTCTCTTTCTCCATTTCCTTTACGACTCCTTTCTTCTCCTCCTCTTCTCTTTCTCCATTTCCTGTATCACTCCTTTCGCTCTCCTCCTTCTCTCTCTCTCATTTTCCGTTGTCTCCTTTCATCCTCTCTTTCACCTCTTCCTCTACGTCTCCTTTCTTCTTCTCCTCTTCCTCTCTTTCTCCATTTCCTTTATCACTCCTTTCGCTCTCTTCCTCACCTCTTCCACCTCTTCCATTACGTCTCCTTTCTTCTCCTCCTCCTCTCTTTCTCCATTTCCTTTATCACTCCTTTCGCTCTCTTCCTCGCCTCCTCTCCTTCCCTGTCCTCTCACCTCATCAATTTCCTCTTAATCAACTTATCTCTCGTTCAATTAGGTGATTGTAAGGTATCGTTAAGGGCCTTGTACTGGAATAGCGGCTAATGACTCCTAATTATGAGGAAATGTACTAATGGGTCTTTCAGATCTGTGTTATTTTGTGTGTTTATTTGTATTTTTTTCGGTCTCTTTAGCGTTTTTTGTGTTCGTTTTCATATTCGTGTGTGAGTGACAATTGTTTTGATATAGATTGTCAAAAAAAAAAAAAAAAAAATAATGGGTTGTTCAGATCTATGTCATTTTGTGTGTTTTTTTTTTTTTTCGTCTCTTTAACGTTTTTTGTTTCGTTTTCATATTCGTGTGTGAGTGACAATTGTTTTGATATAGATTGTCAAAAAAAAAAAAAAAAATAATGGGTTGTTCAGATCTATGTCATTTTGTGTGTTTATTTGTTTTTTTTTCGTCTCTTTAGCGTTTTTTTGTTTTCGTTTTCATATTCGTGTGTGAGTGACAATTGTTTTGATATAGATTATTAAAAAAGAAAAGGAAAATAAACTATTTGTGTAATAAACCTTTTTTCTTTGTTTTCCTTAACAAATAATCAACCTCGCATTTTTCTGTAAGAACGCATGCATGTATACAAAATGAGAGAAAGAAGATAAGACGATAAATAACTGGTCTACCATAAAGTACTAACAAACAACAATGATAAGAATGCCAAATAAAGACAAACTCTGAAATACATCAAAATCAAAACCTAATCCTTGGAATCAAAACATTTTCCCTAACCAATCAGTTCCCTTTACAAAACTTCAACGAAACTCCATAGCTAAAGGAAAACAAACAAACAAAGACGGTCCCTATCCTACTCCATTCAACCGTGTACTAAACATTCCTATACATGTGACCAGTGTGTTTACTCTCAGGAAAGAGAATAACTGGCAACTCAAGCCCGGACTCCGATTCGCCAAGTCTCTTTTTCATTCTAATCAACTGAACGTCATGCTCATATTGAATGTTTCGTATCATAATAGAACATATATATACCTCATTTCTACTTTATTTTTCGTTTTCATTCTCGTTTTTGCTGAAATTTCCTTCCCATAAACACGATTTTATCATTCCTTCTCGAAAGAAACTCGGCGAATCGGACACCCCCCAGAATTGCAGAGAGTTGAGTTGCCAGTTTCTCCTATTTCTGAGACGGGAACCGAGTATGAAATTCCTCCCTCTATCCGAACACATATTCTCGATTGTGCTTAAGCCAAAGCCATTAGACAAATTTCGAAGGCTGGATGGTTGTATATTGAATTATTATTGTTGACTTTGTTATTATCGTTGTTATTGTTGTTATTATTAACGTTATTATTATCTGATGGTTGATTTTTGGGTTTTGTTCACCATTCTTTTTCATTATTACTTGTATTATTATTATCCTCATTATTTTGATTGATATTATTATTATAATTATAATAATAATTATTATTATCATTATCATTAACATTGTCACATGATGATTATTATCATTATTATCACCATCATCATTATCATCATAGTTGTTGCTTTATTGTTATTATTATTATTGTCATCATCATTATCATTATCATTATATTCATTATTAGCAAATCTTAATATTACTAATATCATCATTATTAAAATGATTAATGTTATTACAATCCAATGATTCATTTTTTATATGTATGTATTTTACTTCATTTCAATTCTTTATTACTGCTTGATCTGTCTTAATTCTATTTACAATTTGATTTATATTTCTTTCTTTTATCGTCTTCAGAGTTTTATGTTTTCAAAAACTGGTTAATATTTTCCATTTTATTATTACTTTTTGGGTTTATGTTCGTAATAATCTCTTTTTTTATTTCTGGTTGTGTATTGTGTACATTTTCCGGGTTGTGTATCGTGTATATTTTCTTGATATTTTTTCCGGGTTGTATTTTTCCCGGGTTGTGTATCATGTATTTTTTACTTGATATTGTATCATATCTAAATTTCGGGTTGTGTATTTTTTTCCCATTTGTGTATCATGTATTTTTTTCTTGATATTGTTTTTCGGGTTGTATTTTTCCCAGGTTGTGTATCATGTTCTTGATATTGTTTCCGGGTTGTATCCCAGGTGTGTATCATTTTTTCTTGATATTTTTTCCGGGTTGTATTTTTTCCCGGGTTGTGTATCATGTATTTTTTCTTGATATTTTTTTTCCGGGTTGTATTTTTTCCCGGGTTGTGTATCATGTATCTTTTATTGATATTGTTTTCGGGTTGTATTTTTTCCGGGTTGTGTATCATGTATTTTTTCTTGATATTGTATCATATATAAATTTCCGGGTTGTATTTTTTCCGGGTTGTGTATCATATATTTTTTCCTGGTTATGTATCATGCCAATTTTTCTTATATATCATGTACGTTTCCATGGTTTGTATCATGCATGCTTTTCCTTGAATATGTATCATACTTCTGTTCCTTGTGAATAATTAATCTTTTCCTGGTTATGTATCACGTATCTCTTCCCTAGTTTTGTATCACGTATCTTTTTCCTTGATTATGTATCACCTAACTTTTTTATCTGGTAATATATCACGAATCTTTTCCCCTGGTTATGTATCACGTATCTTTTACTGATTCTGTATGACGAATCTTTCCCCCTGGTTTTATATCACGTATCTTTTTCCTTGGGTATGTGTCACTTAACTCTTTTCTGGTAATATATCACGTAATTTTTCCTTGGTTATGTATCACCTAACTTTTTTTTTCTGGTAATCTATCACATGTCTTTTCCTGATTCTGTATCACGAATATTTTCTCCTGGTTATGTATCACGTATCTTTTCCCTTGGCTATGTATCACATAACGTTTTTCTGGTAATGTATCACGAATCATTTTCCTAAGTTATGTATCACCATTTTTTCTCCTTGGTTATGTATCACGAATCTCTTTCCTAATGTTTGTATCATGTATCTTTTCCCGATTATGTATCACCAGCGTTTTTCTCTCCAAAATAGGCCTAAAATCGTGTATTTTTTTCTCTTTTTTTTGGTTCATTTCCGACCATCTGCCTCCCTTTGTTATTACTTAATTTATCATAACTTCTCGGTGTTTCTCTCTTTCTAACTTTGTCGAACTTTTGTGGAACTTTGTTGAGGCGTCGGGACGAGTGCGTTGTGATTTTGTTATTGTTATTATTGTATTTTTGTGACTTTTTTATTTATTCTTCTGATCTTGTTGTGTTATTAAGGATTTTTGTTTTTTTAAAATTTTGTTATCTTTCTTTTTTTTTTTTTTTTGCTGTTGCTTTTCCTTGTTGCGTTTTTTCTTATGATTGTTTTTCTCTTTTTTGGCTTATTGATTTCTCTAATTATCTTTGTTTTTCATTTGGTTTATTTCTCATTTATTTATCTTTCTTTTTTAGCTATTGGTTTCCCTTGTTTTTACTTTTCTTTTATTTATTTATTTCTGTTTTTACTACTATTGAGTTTCTGAATTATCTTTATTTTTCATTTTCTTTTTCTTTTTTTCACTGTTATCACTTTTCTTTCTTCTTATTTTCATCTTGTTTTGAAAGTTTATTTCGTCCTTTCTTTTATTACATATTTTCTTGGAATTCCTTTTCTGTTATCATTTATCTTACATATGCTTCGTTATATATTTTTATAATTTTTCTATATTTCCATCTTTGCTTAAACCTCCCCCCCACATACGAAGTGGGAGGGGATAGATAGATAGATAGATAGATAAATACGTATATATAGATACATGATAGATAGATGAATGAATGAATAAGATAGATAGATAAAAGGGTATATAAAAACTGACGTGAATAGATAGATAGATAAATAGATAGATAAAATAAATCGATGAATGTATATATATATGATAGATAAATAG
>NW_020871817.1:125615-128286 GCF_003789085.1 Penaeus vannamei
GTATAAAGAATAATATCTTACGTGTCAAAACAAATACTAATTGATTTTATGATTAAGTATAGGCCTATGTCGTGTGTTGGCCTATTTGGAGCCATTAATCAGATAAAAAACAAAAACAAACAACAACAAACATTAATAAATAATGGAAAAGAAATATATTAAGGACAAAGTTTCATGATAACGAATATTTGAGAATTTAGATTCGAGTGTTCATTAATAAAGTTAAATAAAACAAGTCATTCTTGAGCTAAAGATTGCGAAGTGCGACAAAAACAAAAACAAGAAACAAAAGCAACAACAACGAAACTTAAATCAACAACCCAAAGCAACCACAAAAACAATGACAACAGGAAAAACAAAAACACCAACAACGACGAAAATAAAACAACAAAACAAACAACCACAAAACAAACAACAAAATCAACAACAAAAACAACAAAAACAACAACAACAAACAACAAAAAGCACAACAAAAACAAAAGCAATAACAAAATAGCAACAACAACAACAAAAGCCACAACATTGACACACACACACAAAAAAAGCAAACAAACAACAACAACAACAACAAACAGAAATAAAACACCATCAGTCCTTTAGCCAACAGCTGTTTACCAGTGTTTCTCGAAGCTTTCATCAACGTCTCGCCAATTTTATCCAAAATCAAATTAAACGAAAAAACCAATAATATGATAATGATACTAATGACGATAATAATGATGGTAAGAAATAATAATGATAATGATGATAATAATAGTATGAGAATACAGTATAACAGTAATAACAAAGATGCTGATAAAGATAGTAATAGTAATGATGATAACAATGATAATAGTAATGATGATAAAAATGATACAAAATAATGATAATAAAAAAAATAATGATAAGAGTAATAATGATGATTAGGATAATAATAGTAATAATAGATAAAAAAATAACAATGATGATGATGACGATAATGATGATAGCAAGAACAACGATGATAATAACAACAATAACAATAACAAAAATAACACCAAAGGATAACACCGATTAAATATAGACTCGACATTTGTCTTAATTGCCCAAAAGACAAGACGAAGAGAGCGTGGAAGAACATCTCCATATCTGCGTCTCTCTTCTCTCTCTTTCTCTCTCGTTGCTTTGACTCTCCCTCTCTCTCTCCTCTCTGCTCTCTCTCTCTCTCTCTCTCTCTCTCTCTCCTCTCTCTCTCGTCTCTCTCTCCTCTCTCTCTCTCTCTCTCTCTCGCTCTCTCTCTCTCCCTCTCTCTCTCTTCTCTTCTCTCCTCTTTCTCTCTTTCTCTCTCTCTCTCTCTCTCTCTCTCTCTCTCTCCCTCCCTCTTCCCTCCCCGCCCCTCCCACCCTCCCTCCCTCCCTCTCCCCTCTCTACCTCCCCTCCCTCCCTCTCCCTCTCTCCCCTCTCTCTCCCTCGCTCCCCCCCCTCTCTCTCTCTCCCTCTCTCCCTCTCTCCTTCTCTCCTCCTCCCCTTCTCACCTCCCTCCTCTCTCTCTCCTCTCTCTCTCTCTCTCTCTCTCTCTCTCTCTCTCTCTCTCTCTCTCTCTCTCTCTCTCTCTCTCTCTCTCTCTCTCTCTCTCTCTTCTTTCTCTCTCTCTCTCTCTCTCTCTCTTCTCTCTCTCCCTCCCTCTCTCCCTCCCCCCTCCCTCCCCACCCTCCCTCCCTCCCTCTCCCTCCCCATCTCGTTCTGTCCGTCAGCCTCTCCTTCTATATAACCTCTCCCCGTGTGGTTCCTCCATGATCGACGTCGCCCCGAAGTCCTTTCTTCTCTCGACCGTGGTGGTCACTCTCTCAATCTCCTTCGGCTGTTTATGCTACTTCTCTACTATCGTTCCCTCTCTCCTTATCCTCTATCTTCCTTGTCCTCTCTCTACGTGCCTCGGGCCGTAAGCCTACATCTTACTCCATATCACTCACCCTCCTCTCCTCTGCTCTCTCTGTAACCTCTACGCGTAAAAGTCCTATCGGCGGTGCATGGTTCATAGCTCTATGTCTCTCACCAAGCCGGACCCTCCCTCCCTCCTCTCCTTCTCTTCCCAATCTCTCCTCTCTCTCTCTTCTCTCCCCTCTTCCCTCTCTCCCCTCCCTCTCCTCTCTTACCTCCCTCCCTCCCTCCTCCCTCTTCTCCCCAATCTCTCTCTCTCTCCCTCCCTCCCCCCTCTCTCTCCCCTCCCTCTCTCCCTCTCTCCCTCTGCTCTCTCTCTCTCTCTCTCTCCCTCTCCCCCGTCCTCTCTCTCTCTACCTCTCTCCCTCTCTCCCTCTCTTCCGCAGCCAACCCTTATTCTGGCTCCATTTCCATGCAAATCGAAAACAAACTTTCGGCGACGACTTCAATTAGAAGGAAAACGGAGATGACGATAAGAGGAGATAAAGGACTAAGGAGTAAGGAAAAAGAAGAAGAAGAGAAGAAGAAGGAAAAAAAAAAAAACGAGGTACGAGGATACTGATTGATGTGAGAAGGAAGAGGGAAGGGTGGGAGAGATGGGTAAGTAGATATAGTATGTATATATAGCGTACAATACACATGTTACACAGAAACACCACACACACACAGAACACACATAAACACAGACAGAACATACACAAACAACATACATATTAAACACATACGCAAACACACACCATACCACACCAAACAACACAAACAACGCGCACAT
>NW_020871817.1:133455-140955 GCF_003789085.1 Penaeus vannamei
GAGAGAGAGAGAGAGAGAAAGAAAGAAAGAAAGAAGAAAAGAAAGAAAGAAGAAAGAAAGAAAGAAAGAGAAAGAAAGAAAAGAGAGAGAGAGAGAGAGAGAGAGAGAGAGAGAGAGAAGAGAGAAGATGAGAGAGAGAGAGAGAGGAGGAGAGAGAGAGAGAGAGAGAGAGAGCAACATTGAAAGTGATAATAACACAGCTCGTTATCAAAAAAAAAAAAAAAAAGAACAAAAAGCATGACTGTGAAACAAACAACAAGGAAAACACATAAATGAACGACAAAAGCAATAACAAATTCATAATAGTATAACAACAACAATAAAAACAAAACCAATCGATGGCAACAGTCTGTCGTCAGTTGCCAATACATTTTTTTTTAAATTTCAATTATATCACAAAGCGGTAAATATAACATGCTTATCATATAAACAAGGTGGTAGTTGTATTTTGATTATATGCAGCATTAGCACCTTAATTTCTCTTGGCACAAAACTCAACTCTTGTAAATATAGATGTGAGATATATTTCCCTCGTGTCAAGATACGTAAGCCATAATCAAACTGATAAAAAAAAAAACAATTCTAACAACAATCAACATCAACGAAGCTGCTATATTGACAGAAAAGATATAATTGTTACAATAAGGCTAGAACGCAAACCTCTTTATCACAGAAGATAATACAGATAACAATACCTCAATATAACCGAGCATCGTACATCCGCCACCCTCGCGAAAACCCCCGATGAAATTATCGTACATCAAATGATTACTAATAACAGCTTAAATAAACCGCGGAAAAAAAAGAATTTAAACCCAAATGAAAAATAGATCCAAATGCATTAGACTACTGAGCATGGAAAAAAATAACGAGAATACACAAAAATTGTTTTAAAACGCGCGGAGAAAATGTAATATGAAAATGACAGGTCGCCCCCATTATCCTTGTATCCATCCAGCACTGAAGCGCCGTAGATTGGTGCGACTTTGAGAGGGATCAGAACAAAGGACTTAAAGCGAAAATGCGCATAAGAGGAATCCACGATAAACTAGAATAAGAAGAAAACGTGAAAATTAATAAATGGTGTATATATACATATATAAACACAACGTCATCACTGTAGCGAGAACAAAGAGATGTGTATGAACGTGAAACTTTTTTTTTTTTAATGTAGGAAACAAAAACATACAAACAAAAAAAGAGAAACAGCATAATTAGCCACAGAAACGAAAGAAAACAAAAGAAAAGAAAAAACAATAACAAAGAGTGATAAAGTGACGAGCGAACAACAACAAAAAACAACAAACAACAACAACAAAAAAAGTATGAGGATAATAAAGAAAGAAAAGAAGTAAGAAGCAAATGATACAAAATTCACATGGTCTGACACTGACCTTTTGATGAAACAAATGTCTGCATGTGTCAAATAATATACAAGAATGTTGGAGACGGGGGGGGAGGGGGAGGGGAGGGTCATCGGTCTTTCTGAACTTCCCCCCCCTCCCTCCCCTCCCCTCTTCAGTTCTCCTCTCCCCTTCCCTCTCCTCCTCTTCTTCCTTCCCTCCTTCTCTCCCTCCTTCCGTCTTTCTCCTTTCCCTCCTCCCTTCGTCTTTTTTTCCTCCTCTTCCTCTTCCCCTTTCCTTCCTTCCTCCCTTTCCTCCTTTCTCTTTTCTCCTTCTTTCCTTTTCCTTCCCTATTCCCGTCTGCTAGTCCTTCCACCCCCACTATCTCCCTACCCCTCCCCATCCCCCCCCTTCCTCCTCCATCTGCCATCCCTCTCTTTCCCTCTCCTCTCCCTCCCTCCGCTCCTCCTCCCTCCCTTCCCGTTCCCTCCTGTCCCTCTCCTCCCTCTCCTCCTCCCGCTCCTCTCTCTCCTTCCAGTCCCTCTCCCCTCTCCTCTCTCTCCCCTTCCCCTCCCACCCCTGGCTCTCTCTCCCCCCCCCCCTTCCCGCTCCCTCCCTCGTCCTCTCCCTCTCGCCCGCTCCCTTCCTCTCCCGCTCCAGTCCCCCCCTACCCCCACCACCTGGCTCCTCTTCCTCCCCTCTCTCCCTCTTCCCTCTCCGCTCCCTCCCTCCCTTCCCCAACAACACCTGCTCCTCTTCCTCCCCCCCTCCCCCCCCCATCCCCAGCACACGCATGAAGGCTGTTTTTTTTCTTCAGGACACGTGTTCTCGGCGTGTCTATGCATGACATTTCCTTCTCTCTCTCTCTCTCTTATCTATTTCGTTCGCTCTCTTTGTCTCTCTATCTGCCTATCTCTCTCTCTCTGTTTGTCTATCTGTCTGTCAGTCTCTCTTTCTCTGTCTCTGCATTCTCTCTCTCTCTGGTCTCTGTTTGTCTATCTCTGTCAGTCTCTCTTTCTCTCTCTCTCTCTCTGCTCTCTCTCTCTTCTCTCTCTCCTCTCTCTCTCTCTCTCTCTCTCTGTTTTTGTTTGTTTGTTTATTTACTTTCTTAACTTTTTTCTTATTTTTGTTTTTGTTTCTCTCTTTGTCTCATAACTTATGGGACTGACATCTTGTCAGTCTGTCTGTTTCTTGCCCCTCTTATCTTGTCGTCTAAAATCTCTTATTTCTTCTTCTTTTCCCTTCCCCACCTTGTCCTTCGTCCCTCCCTATCTCCACTTCTCCTCCCACCTTCACTTCCTACTTCTCCTCTGCTCCTCCCTCGGTCTTTCTTCTCTCTCTTCTCTTTTTCTTTCTCTCTCTCTCCTCATTCCTTCCCTCACTCCTCCCTTTCCTCCCGCTAATCCTCTTCCCTCTCTCCCTCCCTCGCTCCCCTAATCCTTTCCCTCTCATCCCTGGCCTCGCTCCCTCCCTAATCTCATCCCTCTCTCGCTGCCTCCCTCCTGCCCGCTAATTCCCTCGCTCTTTCCTCGCTCCTATCCTTCCTATCTTTCCTCCCTCCTCTAATCTCCTCTTCTCTCTTCCCTGTCTCTCGCCTCCTCCCTAATCCTCTCCTCTCCTTCTCCTCCTCTGCTCTCCCCTAATCTCCCTCCTCTGCTCCTGCCCCCTCTCTTCCTTTTCCCTATCTTCTCTCCCGGCTCCTCCCTCCTCCTCTCTCTGCCCTGCTCGCCTCCATTCCTCCCTCATCTCGCTCGTCCCCGTCACTCCTAATCCCCCTCTCTCTTCCTGCTCCTGCTCTCGCTGCTCCCTCCTCCTCGCTCTCTCCTTCTTCCGTCCCTAATCTGCGCCTCTCGTCTCTCTCCCTTCACTGCCCTAATCCTGCCCTCTCTCCTTCGCTCTCTCACTGCTCCCCTTCCTCCCCCTAATCCCCTTTCGCTCCTCTCTCCCTCCTTCTATCTTTCCTCCCTCCCTCCTCCTCAATCCTCCCTGTCTCTCTCTTCCTCCTCCTCTCTCCTCCCTCCCCTAATCCTCCTCCTCTCCTCCTCGCTCTCCCTTCTCCTCCTCTTCCCTCCCTCCTTCCCTCCTTCCTCCGCTCCTCATACACACCGAAAATAATCTATTCGTACCGACAGCATGACCTGGATACGCTCAGAAACGATCACAATGGCACACAGACAGACACAGACGCACACAGACTCCCCCTCCCCCCCCTCCAACTGGACCCTTCCCCCCACGATTTCACAAACTGGTACACCAGCCAGACACGAGGCACATCACAGACTTCCGCTTGAATACCCACCTCCCCTCCACGAATACAAACTGGCACACAGACAGACACAGACGCCACAGACTCCCCCCCCGCTCCAGATCTCACACAGAGACACAGACGCACACAGACTGCCCTCCTCCCCCACGATCACAACTGGCACACAGACAGACACAGACGCACACAGACTCCCTCCCCCCCCCCCCACGATCACAAACTGGCACACAGACAGACACAGACGCACACAGAGACTCCCCCTCCTCAGAAAACGATCACAAACTGGCACACAGACAGACACAGACGCACACAGACTCCCCCCTCCCCCCCCCCACCCCACCCCCACGTACATATATGTCGGGGCATACATATCCTGATGGAGATGCATGGATATTCATGTACGCATAATGAAGGTGAGAAGAACTAGGCAGATGCAAATAAAGGCACAGAGACAAAGACAAAGATGCAATTATACATACACACACGATACACATAAATAGGCACAGATAAACGAACGTACGTACACACGTACATACACACACACACACACACATACATAAACACACACACCACACACACACACACATACATAACACACACACACATACATAAAACACACATAAACATACATACATAAACACACACACACATACATACATAAACACTCACACATTCTTACACATACATACATAAACACACACACACATACTTACATAAACACTCACACATTCTTATACATACATACATAAACATACACACACACACACACATACATAAACACACACATTCTTACACATACACACACACACACATACATACACACCACACATACACATACATACATAACATACACTACACATGTTCTTAAACATACATACATAAACACACACACATACATAAACACACACATGCTTACACATACATACATAAACACACACACACATACATAAACACTCACACATTCTTACACATACATACATAAACACACACCACACCACATAAACACACACACATCACATAACACACACACATACAACAAACACACATCACACATACAAATAACACACAATATTCACACACACATACATAAACACACACACACACATACATAAACACTCACATGCTTACACATACATACATAAACACACACACACACACACACACATACATAAACACTCACATATTCTTACACATACATACATAAACACACACACACACACGCACATACATTCATCCACATATACATACATAAAAACACACACGTGTAGAAAAACACAGACAGCAAAAATAAGGAAAAATTATAAAGAAAAATGAAGAAGTAAAAAACAAAATAAAATAAAAAAAAATAAAATAAAAGCCAATAATAAAGTAACACAAAAAACACAATAAGGTCACAAAGACAAACAAACAAAAAAAACGCAGTGCACAAAGTCAACGATTGATGATGATGATAATAATAACAATACAAATAATATCAATAACAATAATAGTATTAAGAACAACAGCAATGAGAATATTAATAAAAATAGTGGTAAGTAGAAGGATAATGATAATAATAATGATACAATCAATATTAACAAGAATAATATAAAAATAACAAACGGTAAAAAAACGTACACACAAATACAATACCTCTCTCACACACACAAACACGCACACGCACACAACACACACAGCACACACACACACACAAAACCAGACAAACACAACACACACACTCACACAACCCCAAACACACACACGTACAAACACACACACTCACACCACACACCCAAACTCACACACACACACACACACACACACACACACACACACCACACATACTCACACACCAAACAAAACACACACACGTACAACCCAAACACACACACAGACACAAACACACACACACACAAAACCCAAACACACACACACACATACACACAACAAGAACCAAACACTACACACACAACAACACACACAAACACACACACACACACACATACTCACACAAGAACCCAAACACGCACACACACGTACACACACACACACACGCACGCACACACAGACATACACTCACACACACACACATGCACAGAAGGCGACACGAAGCCTCGCCCACGAAGTACAAACCCAGAATTCTTTTCACTAAGCCACTGTATCACTCCCAGTCGAAACACCCAGTCACTGCACAGACTTTTTTTCCTGTAACGTCAATTTAATATCAAATCGATTCGTTTTCTGATTCAAACACACTTTTTCTTTTTTTTTTGAGAACATTTTTTAATAACATTGAGGGGAATCTAATATCGGTTCTGTTCTCGTTCATTTTCTGACGAGCATAAATGTTTTTTTGTTTGGACGTAAATGTTTTTGTTTGAACGTAAATGTTTTTGTAAAAAAGATACACGTTATTCAGTATGTTTTTTTCTTTCTTTCTATCTTTGGTTCTTCTGAATTTCTGCATGTTCTTAACTCTCGTGTTTCCTCCACGTCTCTCTCATTTCACAAATTCCGAAAAAGGAAATACACAAAGCACACGAAACCAACGAAAAAGAAAAAGAAAAGAAAATCAGAATTTCCATTTCCCATTTTAGGGGAAACTCAAACAAATCCAACTTGTCGAAAAAGTGAAAAAAAATACGAACGTGTCTCTCGTTCAGTGAAAAAAAAAATACGAACGTGTCTCTCGTTCAGCCGAAGCCAGGCCAGAAAGGAAGCATCCCCCGTCCACATACACGTGTGCGTATGTATGAACGTATGTGTGCGCAAGCGGGGTGTCTGTATTTGTTTCATTATAGAGGTGGAAGTGAACAAAACAGGCTGGCTGACACTGGCCGAGGGTCCAGGTGTGTGTCGTGGCTGTTGTATTATTCACGGCGAGGCCTCTGGGCGCCGAGACAAGGTCTGCATGTGTTTTAAAATCGAGTCGATAAATAGAAATTCGGGGCGGAGTCAAACGGCAAAATAGCAACAAGAAACAACGGCAGATAACAGTGGAAGAAGAGAGAAAGAAGAGAGAGAGAGAGAGAGAGAGAGAAATGTGTGGTGTTCCTTCGTGGTGGGTACAAAGCTGAAGCTATTTTGGAAAGAAAGGGAGAGAGGAAGGAGTACATATTCGCACTAAGAACAGCAAAAAAAGAAAGAGCAAAATATGTGATTTTTATGCATCTATCTAATTTTAATTCCTCACGGCCACTTACACAACCGCCATCAGCGTCTGAGTTCCCTAAGCACATCAGATCGCCAAGGATTATTTTCAACGTCTACATTGTCATGGACGCAAAAATCTCGTGTTGATTTCCACCGCTGGGGCGCGCGTGTACAAGCCGAGCAACACACGATCGCGTCCGTCCTCCCCTGACACTCGCGCAACACTGCCAGACGAGGCTGGTGCGGCGTCCGTGTTTGGGTCCGTCAGCTGATTTGGTGACGTCACACACACAGCGTCTCGGATGTCTGAAGAAGTCTGCACTCCCTTCATCGGCCGATTCCTCCCTCCCGCGGCGTCCTGGGGACCTCCAAACCTCTTTGATAGAATCTAAGAGACCGAATCCTCCCGCCGGCGCAGCTACGGAGGACGCCAGGACCCCCGAAGAGTGCGAGAAATGCGGTTAAAGATAAGTGTCTGGCGAAAGTGGCAGACGCGCGCGCACGTGGCTCCCTTAAGCCGTACAAACAAACATTGATTGGCGCTGTTGCCATGCGGGGTTCGGGTAGCGCGCCCCTGGATGCTACGGAAGAGGGGAGAGAGAGAGAGAGGGGAGAGAAGGAGAGACAGAGGAGAGGGGAGAGAGAGAGAGGGGAGAGAAGGAGAGACAGAGGAGAGGGGAGAGAGAGTGGGTGAAAATAGAGGAAAGAGAAGGATGGGAGAGGGGAGAGAGTGGGTGAAAAATAGAGAGGAAAGAGAAGGAT
>NW_020871817.1:145955-148430 GCF_003789085.1 Penaeus vannamei
TGCAAAGAAGAAAATATAATGAGTTTGAGCAGTCGAGAGGGTGGGAGCGGGACCAATTGGGTGGGGGGATGGGGGGGTATGGACAGTATTTGTTTTGCAAAAAAGAAGAAAACAGAGAAAAAAAAAACAAAGGCGGAGATGAGATCTTGTTAACTTTCTGTCTCTCGTCTCTCTCTCTCTCTCTCGTCTCTCTCTCTCCTTCTCGATCTTTCTCTCTGTCTCTCTCTCTCTCTCTGTCTGTCTCTGTCCTCTCCTCTCTCTCTCCTCTCTCTCCTCTCTCTCTCTCTCTCTCTCTCTCCTCTCCTCGTTCTCTCCTCTCTCTCTCTCTCTCTCTCTCTCTCTCTCTCTCTCTCTTCTCTCTCTCTCTCTCTCTCTCTCTCTCTCTCTCTCTCTCTCTCTCTCTCCTCCTCTCTCTCTCTCTCTTCTCTCTCTCTTCTTCTCTCTCTCTCTCCTCTCTTCTTCCTCTCTCTGCTCTCTCTCTCTCTCTCCTCTCTCCTCTCTCCTCCTCTCTCTCTTCTCCTCTTCTCTCCTTCTATCTCTCTCTCTCTGCTTCTCTCTCTCTCTCTCTCCTCTCTCTGCTCTCTCTCTCTCTCTCTCTCTCTCTCTCTCTCTCTCTCTCTCTCTCTCTCTCTCTCTCTTCCATCTCTCTTCCTCTCCTCTCCTCTCTCTCCATCCTCTCTCCTCCTCTCTCAGTCCTCTCTCTCCCTCTTCCCTCTTTCCCCTTCCTCTCTCCTCCACTCTCCTCCTCTCCTCTCTCTCTTCTCTCTTAGCGCTCGTCCGCTCCGTCGTCTTCTCTCATCAGTCTCCTGTCGTCTCCTTGCTCCCTCTCTTCTCTCTTCTCTCCTCCCTTCTCCTCTCACTCTCTCTCTCTGTCCTCACTCCTCTCTCCTCATCCTCTCCTCTCTCTACTCTTCAACGCAGGCTTTGAAAATACTGTTCATGCCGTTCTTATGTTGTTTTTTATTTTATTTTATTATTATTTTATTATTATTTTATTAATGTTGTTTATTATTATGTTTGTTCTAAAGTCATGGTTAAGTGTACGGCCTTTGGTGTTGTTTAACCTAATTATTTCCTGGTGGCTTTTTTTATGCGAGCGTTATCCTGTCTCCGCTTGCTATTCCTATCCGTTAATTTCTGGTCGTTCTGTGTTTGATTTGGTTTGTCTGTTGTTGTCCTGTTTGTCTACTGTTTCGTCCTCTGTTTAATCTACTGTTGTCTGTTGGCTTGTTCTGTTCGTCTTACTGCTGTTTTATTCGATTGCGTTGATAATTCTTACAGCTCACTGTTGTCTGTTGTCTGTGTGTGCTTGTCCCAGGATCTCTCCTGTCGTAATGATGTCTTTTCTCCTTTGTCTGTCTTGTCTCATGAGACCTGTCTATCTGTGTCCTTAGAGGAAGTTTAAAAAAAATCACCAATAATTTAAAACCAGGAGCCGTCGTATATAATAGAACAAAATTGAAAGAATGAAAAAGAAAAGGAAAGAAAAAAGAAAAAAAGAAAGAAACAAAAGAAAAGAAAGAAAGAAAAAAAGAAATAAAGAAAAAAGAAAAGAAAAAAGGAAAGAAACAAATTGAATCAAGAAGAAAAGAAAGAAAGAAAAAAGAAAGAAAGAAAGAAAAGAAAAAAGAAAAAGAAAAGAAAAGTAAAGAAAAGAAAGAAGAGAAAGATAAAAAAGAAAGAAAGAAAAAAAGGAAAGAAAAGAAAGAAAGAAGAACATAAAGCAAAGAAAAAGAAAACGAAAAACAACAAGAGAAAGAAACGAAATTCAAATAAGAGAAAGAAAAAAAGAAAAAGAAAGAAAGAAAAGAAAAGAAAAAAAGTCACAATGGTTGGCCTCGGAACGCATGCCCGCTAACTAGGGCTCAGCGTCATGCGTTCGCACGTAGCAGATGCCGCCGCATTTCCGACTGGTGTTGCGGTCGTGTTCTTGACTTGTTCTCCTGCTCGTCGCGTCCTCGTGCCGAGCATTGCTCAGTGGAAAGGCTGTGCGGAAATTGCAACTTTCTCTCTGTATTCAGATCTTCTCTTTAACGTGCCTTGTGATCTAAGATGTGTTTATTGTTGTTCGTTGTTCTTTTGGGTATTTGCTTTGGTTATTAGCAGCATTGACGCAACATACACAACATTTCTCCAACACAACAAATGACGCACACACACACATAAAAACACACACAGAGAGAACAACACACAGCAACCAGTGCGGCACAGATATATATTATATATATTACTATATATATATATATATATATATATATGATATGTATATATATATATATATATATATATATATATATTATATTATAAGTATATATATAATGTTATTATATATACACACACAGATGTGTCAGGGTAGAACTACCATATACAAATACCAGATCTACATGATGTGTGTTTGTGTGATGTGTCTGTGTCGACTGTGCCTGTTATTATCACAAACATGTATATAGATTTATATATATTTATATATATAGA
>NW_020871818.1:14828-19828 GCF_003789085.1 Penaeus vannamei
TATACTAGTATTATATTATATATATTATATGTATATAGATATATATATATATATATAGTATAATATATATATATTATAAATATATATGTATATAATACATATATATATACGCTGTGAGTGTTTGTGTTTGCAGACTGATTGGAGTGTATTTTTTGTTTTGTTTGTTTGTGGATGTTTGTGCGTAGACTGATTAGGTGTACTTGCTTTCTTTGTTTATTTGCGTGTGGGTGTTTGTGCATAGACTGATAGATAGATAGACGTAAATAGATTTATAAACCAAGAGAGAAAGAGAGAGAGGTAGATAGACAGAATGATAAATAGACAAGCAGATAGACTGAAAAAGAGGGAGGTGTTGATGAGAAGAAAAAGGTGATAAGAAGTCAAGAAATTGATAAATGTTGATAAAAAGAAGAAAAGAGGAAGAAGACGTTGCCAAGAGAAGAAAAGGGAAAAAAAGAGAGAGGGAACAGGAGAAAAGATGAAATAGGAGGAGGAGGATGGTGAGGAGAGAGAGAATAAAAAGACGAAAAAAAATGGAGGAGAATGCGAAGAAAAGGAGGAGGAAAAAATGAAGAAAGGTGTAGATGAACCCCCACCCCCCTCCCCCCAAATAGAATATAAATAGAAAACAAGAGTCCATTAGTTGTATACAAAGTTTTATTCGACATCTTGCATTTGCCAAGCTCTGTGCATGAATTATGATCCTCGTGTGTATAAAATATTTCGTCTTGCATCAAGTGTCTTATTCTTATCTGTGGTTTCGTCTTTCTTTGGTCTTTCTTTGTGTGGGGTGAACGTCCCTTATTATTTCTATTTCCTCTATTTCGATTTCTTTTTTCTTTTATTATTCATCTCTTTGGTCCTCTGTCTATGTGTCAATCAGCCTTTCTTTCTTTCTGATTATTTAATCATTTTTTCCTGTCTATCTTTCTCCATCTTTCTTATTCGTCTTTGTATATTTTTCCAGATTTCACATTCGTCTTTTTAAATATGTATCTTTATCTGTTTCTCTACCTCTATTAGCGTTTACTTTCTTCTGCATATAGTTATTTATCCGTATTTACATCTATTTTTATATATTTATCCATCAGATACATAGAGAGACCAAGAAATAGAAAATAGCATAAACGAATTTTCATTAAAAAAAACAAAACAAAAACAACAACATAGAGGTGAAAGGGAGAATTAGATAAGAAGAAAAATAAAGATGGAAGATGATAATTAGAAGAGAAAATGAATAAGGAAGAAGAAAGAGAGAGAGAGAGGGGGGAAGGGAGAATAAAGATATGAGTACTTTAAGGTATATATACATATATATATATACATTTTGTCAGCGGAAAGTTAGCCTCCACCCTGGGTCGTCAGGTAGATTACCTGGAGCTTAGGGTGACAAGCCAAGCACGTGGTGTTGTGGACTGTAGACGCGAGATCGTGTGATGTCTATATCTTGAGGGTGTTGGGGGAGAGGGGGAGGGGGTGGAGGGGGTGGGGAGGGGGGAGGGGGAAAGGGGGTGGGGAGGGTGGGGGTGGAAGGGGGGAGGGGGGGAGGGGGAAGGGGGGAGGGGGAAGGGGAGAGGGGGAGGGGGAGAGGGGAGAGGGGAAGGGGAAGTGAGGGTCGAAGGGGGAGGGGGAGGGGGGGAAGGGGGGAGGGGGAGGGGGAGGGGAGGGTGGGGAAGGGAGGGGAAGAGAGGAGAGAGAGGGTAAAAGGGGGGAGAGGGGAGGTTATGAAAGAGGGGAAAGGGAGAGGGGAGGGGGCAAGGGAGAGAGTAGGGATAGTGGAGTAGTGAAGGAAGAGGGATGAGTGTTTGCGCGTGGTGTGTGTGGGGGGGGGGGATGTTTTTCTTTCACCTAACCTTCCACTACTTTACCCCCATCCCCCTCCCCCGCCCGCCCCCTCTTCCCCTTTCTATTTTATATCTTCCTTACCTTTATTTTTTTTTTTCTCTCTCTCACTTGGGCACGGGGTATGGCAGAAAGAAAAGGGGTGGGGTATGTGAGGTGGGTGGGTGGGTAGGAGGGGCGTGGTATTAGGGGTATGGTATATGGGCAGACCACACAGCTGTTTCAACCATTTATCGGGATGTATACTTTTCTTATCTTTTTATTAATTCTTTTTCCACACACCTTTTTTTTTTTTACCTTTTTTTTATTTTATTTATTTTTACTTTTTTTTCCTATGGATATATATACAATTACTCTATCTCTATGCGTACATGTACATTCTGTTCTTACTCTCTGTGTAAATGTATGTGTGTGTGCGTGTTTGTATTTGTTTGTAATTGTAAGTTTGTCTTATATATTCATTAAGACATATTTAGTAATATAATTGCCCTGTCCTACACACCACCACACCACACACACACACACACACACCACACACACACACACATATATATATATATATATATATATATATATATATATATATATAATATATAGAGAGAGAGAGAGAGAGAGAGAGAGAGAGAGAGAGAGAGAGAGAGAGAGAGAGAAACAACAAGCAGACAGCAACTTCACGACAAAGGAATCCTCAGCCCCCCCCCCGAAAAAAAAAAGAAAGAAGAAAAAAAGAAGAAGGAAAAGAAGAAGAAAAAGAAAAGAAGAAGAAGAAGAAAGAGAAAGAAGAAGAAGAAAAAGACGAAGAAGAAAGAAGAAGAAGAAAAAAAAACCTTAAATGGACATAAACTTCCCAGCCAAAGGTGATGATGAAAAGCTATTCCTCGAGATCCGTGAAGGCCATACTATGCAGATTGGAGGACGAGGTCCGTCGGTTATGAGGGTCTTCGGTCGTTATGTGTGTTTATGGCGTCTCACGGGTTGCAGAGTCTGGTGAAGCGGACGGGGTGTTCGTTATGTTTTTCTGTGGGTGTGCAGGTACATATACACGTACATAAACACGTACATAAACACGTACACATTTATATAGAGACACACACACACACACGTCAATAAAACACACAAACGCACGCAAACACGCACGCCCTCAACACACACGCGCCTTTCAATACACGCGTTAATAAAACACACAAACGCACGCAAACACGCACGCCTTCAACACACACGTCAATAAAACACACAAACGCACGCACGCACTCAACACACACACACGTCAATAAAAAAAGTGATAATCTAGATTTAGATGTCGGGAGCCCCTGAGTTTAGCTTCCCCCCCCCCCCTTCTCCATATTTAAACGCGTAGATAAGATCAAGTAGATAAGAGTAACACACACACATATTATACATGAACAAACATAACAACACACACATATACATAACACACATACACACACACATGCATACAACACATACAAACGCACACATGCATACACACACATACACGCACGCACTCAAGTACACACATACACACAAACACAAATACACACAAACCCATACGCACAAACACAAATACACACATAAAATATAAAACACACATACATTCACACAAACAAAAATAAACACAAAACACAATACGCACAAACACACACAACAACGACAGAACAAGAGTGAATCATATCCCCGCACAAACTGCCACGTCCAACGTCTTCGTGATCACGTAACAACGGCTTAGAACTGTACCTCACATATTGCGAAATCGTCTCTCATTATTCGTAGTTACGGCCGCGCATATACGCCCATTTGTCTGGCTGTCAGAGACCTACGTTGTGCATTTCAACCACGCAGCCGTTTGAGAGACAGTGTAGCGTCTTCCAGTTGCAGTGTTGGGCTTGATGTTGCTCTCTTTTGCAGCTGAAGGTCGTCGGATTAGAGGCAAGGCACTCAGGTAGTGTGGGTGTATTGCGAAGTTTTGTTTTCATGTCTACGTAATTCTAAGACTAATCTTTTGTATCATTTTACTCATGTGGGCTTGTCATTGCGTAAATGAGCTTTGTTTCATGTCTACGTAATTCTAACTAATTCTTTTGTATCATTTTACTCATCATGTGGGCTTGTCATTGCGTAAATGAAGCTTTGTTTATGTCTACGTAATTGTAAAGTCAATTGTATCATTTTACTCATGTGGGATTGTTTGGCTGTGAAACTACGGGCTTTTGAAGGGTTTTTAGTGTCCATGAGGGAGAAAGGTGTTCAGGTGAATGATGTAAACAAAGTAAAGGTTTCAAGAAATATTTGTTTGTAGTCCCGTCTAACGAGAAGTTCCTCTGATGTTCGTTCGTAGCTACAATGCCAACAGTAACGACAATAACAATAACATTAAAAAGACTGTGAAGTCGAAAATGTTAGTTCCTTCGTCGTAAACATTTGTACAAAAACTCATTGGGTCTGTATTTAGTGTCTTGGTCCCGCTTGAGGTGGTCGGTCCCCCTCGGCCACGCACCACAACACACACACACACACACACACACACAACACACACACACACACACACACACCACACACACACACACACACACACACCACACACACACACACACACACACAAACACACACACACACCACACAACACACACACACACACACACACACACACACACACACACACACACACACCCACACACACACAACACACACACCACACACACACAAACAAACACACACACACACACACAACACATACACGAGTTTGTATTGTGATCGTGTCTGAATAAGTACATATTCAGGCCCACAACCACAACCAAATCCACAACCATTTTTTCTCTCGTTCTCTCACACTCCTTTACGTAGTTAAAAAAAAAAAATAATTATAACAAAGTCTAAAAAGTGAAAATGGTTTTACAATACAGAGATATTGCGAAACATTAATTCACTTTTCGCCGATTTTCCAGATTTTTCCGCAGAACCTGGGGCGAGGTTGGAAGAAATAAACTTTTTTTTTAATTTTTACTTTTTTTTTTCTCGCTGAAACACAATATAAAGAAAATGTACTTAGCGACGAATTACCTCCCTAAACCTTGTTACTAAAAGCAAATTAAACGGGCAAAAGAATCGGCTCCATTGTGTAGGTAAAATACTCTCCTATTGAACGAAGAAAAAGAGAGAAA
>NW_020871818.1:34828-38320 GCF_003789085.1 Penaeus vannamei
AAACACGATCGGATATATGAATAAAAACGAAAGAAAAGAATGACAAAAAAAGGAAAAAAAAGAAAAGAAAAATAGGAAGCGAGATTACAGAAAGGATGAAAAGTACATCGCAAATTTTACTAAAAAACAAAAGGGAAATTACACGTCAAAAATACTTAAAACAACGTCATATCTTCCTCATATGTTTTAAATGAAGCCTGATTTCTCTCTCTTTCTCTCTCTCTCTCTCTCTCTCTCTCTCTCTCTCTCTCTCTCTCTCTCTCTCTCTCTCTCTCCTCTTCTCTAAATCTATCTATCTCCTCTCTCCTATTCTCTCTCTCTCTCTCTCTCTCTTTCTGTGTCTCTCTCTGTCTGTCTGTCTGTCTCTCTCTCTCTCTCTCTCTCTCCTCTAAATCTCTCTCTCTCTCTCTCTTCTCTCTCTTTTTTTTTTTTTTTTTTTTTTTTTTTACATTCATCTTGTTTCACATTTAGATATTAGAACATTCTTACATACCCATCTATTGTATTCATATCTCTGTCTGTCTACCTGTGGTATTGTATCATTTCTGTATCATCATTTTTTTTCATTATCATCACCTTTATTATCATTACCATTATGAGTGTGTATTGTATGTATGTGTGCATGTATGTGTGTTTGTACGTGTGTATCTGTTTGTGTGTGCTTCTGACACTGTAGAATGAGGATTTAAAACCGCACTTATGAACATATGCAACAAGAGGTACGCACTGATTTTATACCGGGACATAATACCTTTATACCGGGAACAATAATCATATTCCTACCGTGATATATAAGAGATGAATTATTAGGTTATGAATGCGAACTTACGTTATTAAAAGGAGTGAGTTTGAATTACATTTCTGGGGGGGGTGGGGTATGCACTGGAAGTAAAGTCATTTCCAGAAGCAATCTTAAACTTTCGAAATAATGAACTCTGCTATTTTGATAGCATGATTTACTAAGCCACGATTGGAATGGCTGGAGAAATGATTACGTAACGTGATGCTAATAGATGGAGTATTATGTTTCAAGATGTGATAGATAGTTTTTGGTCTATTTGTTTATCTAATTTTCTTCTCTTCTCTTCTCTCTCTCTCTCTCTCTCTCTCTTTCGCTCTCTCGTCTCTCTCTCTCTCTCTCTCTCTCTCACTCTCTCTCTCTCTCTCTCTCTCTCTCTCTCCTCTCTCTCTTCTCTAACACATACACAATAACCCCACCCCCACCCCCGAAACACACCTGACGCCCCCCCCCCCCTTTACATATATCCAACCTCCCAACCCCTTCCCCAACAACACATCCCCACCCCCCCTCCACCTCCACCCCACCAACCCCCCTCCACCTCCACCCCACCCAACCCCGAACACACACGCCCCGATAAACACAGGAACAAACTCGCCTATTTGTGTTCCACGATCCGTAAGTGTTTTAAATCCAGCGAGTTTACCGAAGTCTTTTTTTTTTCTTTTTTTTCTTTTTTTACTTTCCTTATCAGCTCTCGCAATCACACTTCCGCCACAGGTATCTCGAAGCCAGATGCTTGGAACAATGAGACTCGAATACAATATCAGAATCTGTTTGTTATCTCCACAACGTGATTCAAATGTAAGTGGTTCCAGGAGTGGGTGAGGTGGAAGTGAATGTGAAGTGATTGGGAGGGAAATGAAATTATGAGTGTTTGTGCAGTTGGGCGAGAGATGGCATTAGGTCGGGGAGCACAGCAGGGAAGCGAGGTTGAGGGAAATGAAATTAGAAGGACATTTCCACACACAGGCGAACGCGGTTATATGTCCGTATACAGGTACATACGCACTGATATGAATTATTTTAAGAAGCCACACACATACTCAGACACATACACACACACACACACACACACACAACACAGAGTGTGAAATCTCTATCTTTTTTGTCTCTTTTTTTCATTAATACGCTCTGTTTTGATATCTATAGATGCTTAAGTATTTAGTCAATATAGATATGATAATACACATCATTCTATTTGAAAACAATGAAAATACGTTGAAAATAAAAACCACTATCAACTTTTTTTTTAAGAAATCATTAAAAGTAATAAAAAAGTATAATTAAAAGTGTGAAAGAAACAGCTGTTTGTTATCACTATTTCTGATGTTTACATGTTCTACGATAACAAAAAATGCGTTGCAAACATACTTAAAGCACAGCATATATTCGAAGTATAGGTTATAGCTACCCTCGCCTCTCAGATCTGAATATTATTATCATTATATAACTGTTATTAATATGGGAATTGATATTTTTAATGTTTTTATTGACATCAATGTTATTATCATTATTATTGTTGTTATTTTATTATTATTATCATTATTATTATCATTATCATTACATATTTTGTTGTTATTATTATTATTAATTATTATTTGTTATTATTATTATTATTATTATTATTATTAATTATTATTATTTTATTATTATCATTATTATTATTATTATTATTATCATCATTATTATCATTATCATTATGATTATCATCACCATCATCATTATCATTATCACTATTACTATTATTATTATCCTTATTATTATATTTATTATTATTGTTTTTATGTTTAATTATTATTATTATTATTAATTATTATATTATTATTATTATTATATTATTAATTATTATTATATTAATATTATTATATTTTATTATTATTATTATTATTATTATTATTATTATTATTATTATCATTATTATTATCATTATTATTGTCATTATTACTATCATTATTATTATTATCAATTATTATCATTACTATCATTATCATCATTATTAACATTATCATCATTATTATTATTATTATTATTACTATTATTATTATTATTATCATTATTGATATCATTATTATCATCATTATTATTATTATTATTAACATTATCATTATTATCATCGTTTTTATTATTATCAATGTTATCATTAGTAGCATTGTTATTATTATTACTACTACTACTACTTCTACTGCGACTACTATTATTATTACTTTTATTACTGTCATTATTATTATCATTGTTATTATCATCATCCTTATTATCATTATCTTTATTGTAGACTTTCCATATAGATTGACTTTGATGATATTCCTTCCTTCTATATTGTTATTGATTTTTTTCTTTAATTACATTTTTTTTTTTCTTCTTCTTCTTCTTTTCATCCCAATAGAACTAAAATAAACACTTAATAGATTTGTAACTCTCCTTATGCAAACAATGACAGTTCGTATTTGGATAGGACTGTTTTTGTTGTTGTTGTTGTTTGTAGTTGTTCTTGTTGTTTTTCCTTTTTTTCTTCTGTATTAGCTGTGGGTCGTATAGGATGGGATAATTATCATGTCTAAAAAAAATGTATAAACCTGAAAAACTGCTTTATCAAAGTTTAATTGAGTCTAACTGCCATCTGCTCTCTCTCTCTGCTCCTCTTACTCTCTCTCTCTCGTCCTCCCTTCTCTCTCTCTCATTCTCTCTCCCTC
>NW_020871818.1:48306-58306 GCF_003789085.1 Penaeus vannamei
ACCATAATGTACATTCCGTTGAAGGAGACGCTCTCTTACCCCTTTCTTAGAGATTCCTTAGGGTATTAGCGCCATCTGGTTTCTCCTTTGTTTCTGATATTCAACACAGGAGAGGAATAGAGGGTGGTTAATGGACTCTGTTTTCTGTCTCGTGTCTCCGCTCCCCTCCTCCTCTGTCTTTCTGTCTCTGTCTTTCTCGATCTCTCTCTCTCTCTCTTTCTGTATTTTCTCTATCTCTCTTTCTTTATCTTCTCTCTTAATATCTCTTTCTTTATCTTTTTTTCTCTGTCTCTCTTTTTTTCTTCTCTCTCTCTTTTTCTTTATCTTCTTCTCTCTATCTCTCTCTCTCTCTCTCTCTCTCTCTCTCTCTCTCTCTCTCTCTCTCTCTCTCTCTCTCTCTCTCTCTCTCTCTCTCTCTCCTCCACTTTCTCTTCTCTTCTTCCCTCTCTCTTTCTTCCCTCCCTCTCCCTATTTCTCTTTCTCTCTCTCCCCCTCTCCTCCCTCTTCCTCTCCTCCCTCCCTCTCCCTCCTCCCTCTCCCTCCCCCCTCTCTCTCCCTCTCCTGGAGAATGATTATTGATATTGCATTTCCAAATTACCTTAGAAAGGTTGATAAGATGCAAGAAACTCTAAGGAACGAATTAAATTAATTATTATTATAATTAATTCCTTGTAATAGATAGCTGGAATGATGAATGATGATGGAAAGGAATAAAGGAAGATGGAATGGCCAAGTGAAACGATTATGGAAATGATATGGTTTGATAATTCATGATAGAAATCATTTGAAATTGAAATTTTTTTTTCCTTCATTCTCTTCGCTGTAAAATTAAACTATATGTTACTGTAGTGAAAGCAAGAATCTTTTTTTTCTTTTTAAACTATGTTCATTTCTAAGAAGTTATTTATTATCATTTGCTATTTCCTTTCGATAAGGTCTAGATATAGAGGTAAAAATAACTCAATGAAGATAACGATGATATTATTTATGATAGTGATAATACTTCTAATAAGGGCGATAGTGATAGCAATAATAATGTTGATAATGATGATAATATTGTTAATGTTAAAAATGATAATTGTAATGACAATGATGATAATGATAATAACAATAACGATGATAATAACAAAATCCAACAACAGAAGCAACAACAACAACTACAATGATGATTAACAACAATGATAACAAAATAACAATAGTAATGATAATGATGATAATGATAATGTAAAAAAAAAACAGCAGCAACAACAATAATTATAATAATGATAATATTGATGATAATAAAATTTGAATAATAATTTGACTGGTGATTTGCACAGTTTTATGAATAATGATAAGAATAAGGATAATGATGATGATGATGAGAATGATACTGACAATGATACAATAATACAACTACTACTAATAATGAAAATATTAAAAATAATCATAATAATGATAATGATATTAATGATAATAATTATGACGATGATAATGATAACAATAACAACAATAATAACAAAAGCAACAACATCGACAGCAGTAAGGATGATAATGAACAGTAATAATAGTAGTAATAATGATAATAATGATGATAATGATAACAACAATAATGGTAATAATAATGATAATAATGATATTGATAATAATAATGATAATAATGTATTGAGAACAATAATGATGATAATGATAATGATAGTAATAATAAAATAGTAATGTAATAATGATTATGATGATAATGGAAAAATCATAACAACAACAACAATGATAATAGTAATAATAATAATGATGATATTAATAATCATAATGATAACAACAACAATGATAATGATAAGGATAATGATGATGATAATGATGATGATGATGGTAATATAATAATAATAATAATAATAATATAATAATATAATAATAATAATATAATATATATAATATAATAATAATAATAATTAATAATGATAATAATAATGATAATAGGATAATGATAATAGTCATAATAATAATAATGATAATAATAGAAAATAATAAGGATAATATGATATAATAATAATAGACAGTGATAAAAATATGATAGTTATAATAATGATAATGATAATGATAGTTTTAGTGATGAAGATAATAATAATGATATAATTGTGATAATAATAATGATAATGACGATGTCGGTGATAATGATTATAACAATGATAGTACTGATAATAGTAATAATAATATGATGACAACAACAACAACAATAATAGCAAGAGCATTAACGATGATGATATAGAAAGTAATAAAAATAACAATAATGATGATGATGATGATAATAAAATGATAAGAACAACAGCAAAAATATTAATATAACAAGAATAATGATGTTTATAATAAGGATGACAATAATGATAATATAATCATTACCATTATAAAGATGGTAATAATTACATTAATATGATAATGATAAAAATAAGAAGAATGAAAAGGATAGTAACAGAAAACAGGATCAGTACCAATATTACTACAGCGATAATAATGATAAGGATGATGACAAGATAATGATAATGAAAAAGATAATGATAATGATAACGGTATTTTTTAATGATAGTCAAAAAGGTGATAATAAGAAGATAATGTTATTGATAACAATAATCATAATAGAAACAATAACTATAGTATATTAATATCAATGATAATACTACAACTACTCCACTAAATAACTATAATAATTATGATAATAATGATAACAAATAACAATAACAACAACAGCAATAATGCCAATAATGATAATGGCATGATAAGATAATGATAAAAATAATGATAAAATTATAATAATAATAATATGATAATAATGATAATAAACATAGTAACAATAAGAGATTAGAATAATGCTCCAGAATAATTGAAGATGTAATACTGCTACTACTCTACTACTATCTCTTTCACTCTCACTACCTCTTGGCCCTCTCTCTCTCTGTCTATCTGCCTGTCTAAATCTCTCTTTCTCTCTCTCTTCTTTCTTTTTTTACTTTTCACAGGATAACCTCCTCTCTTTCTCTCTGCCTTTCTCTGTTTCTCCCTGCCTATCTCTCTTATTTCTTTTTTTCTTGTTACAGGATAACTTTTCTCCCACTCTCTCTCTTTTTTCTTTTTTTACCTGTTGCATGATAATCTCTCTCTCTCTTTCTCTTATTTCTTTTTAAACTTGTTACAGGATAACCCTCTCCTCCCTCTCACTCTCCTCTCTGCATCCTACCTCTCTCTCTCTCTCTCTCTCTCTCTTTCTCTGTCTCTCTCTCTCTCTCTCTCTTTCTCTGTCTCTCTCTCTCTCTCTCTTTCTCTCTGTCTCTCTCTCTCTCCTTCTTTCTCTGTCTTCTCTCTCTCTCTCTCTCTTCTCTCTTCTTTCTCTTCTCTCCCTTTCTCTATTCTCTCTCTCTCTCTCTCTCTCTCTCTCTCTCTCTCTCTCTCTCTCTCTCTCTCTTCTCTCTCTTCTATTTCTCTCTCTTTCTCTCTGCCTTTCTCAGTCTCTCCCGGCCTCGACAACTCCTTCAAGACGGCCAGTGCCATCTTCAAAGGTTGTTGATCTCGTAAACATGCTTCGCGGAGTCATGTGTGCCATCCATAACGAAAGCGAAAGAGAAGATAATCAGTGGTTACGAAGAGTGGTGATTGGTCAGCATTTTTTTTTTTTTGCTTTTTTGTGTTATGTGAGTTGCTTATTCGCTTTTTTCCTTGTTTATTTTTGGTAGTTTGGTGGTTCGTTTTTTTTTCCTAGTTCTTGTTTATTTTGGTGTTCGTGTTTTTTTTTTTTTTTTTTTTTTTTGCTCACTCGCTTTTTTCCTTGTTTATTTTGTGGGTTCGTTTACTTGTTTTTTTTTTTCCGGGGGTGGGTTGCTTACTTGCTTTTTTCCTTGTTTTTTCGGTGGTTCGCTTGCTTGTTTTTTTTCCGGGGTGGGGGTGGGGGTGGGGGAGGGGGCTTGTTTAGTTTGATTTCTTTTTCTCTTGTTTGTTGTTTATTATTTCTTTCTGAGGCATAATGGATCGCGACGATTTCGGTGTCGTTGGATTCTCTCGCGATGCAATTATGTAGGTTTTATTGCACGGAAACTCCCCCCCCCCCACCACCACCACCAGGTACCAGGGAATTGAAGGGGAAAATAGGAATAATTTACGCAGAATCAGTCACAGAAGAGTCTAATGCAGGGAGTTGTGCCTCCTAAGACTCCCCGTACACACACACACACACACAACACACACACACACACACACACACACACACACACGCGTATATAAAAACACTCACACACATATATACAAACACTCTCACACACATTCTATATACAGTATATACACCTCGATCTATCTATAAATAGAAAGATACACACAATATTTAAACACACTACACACAACACACACACCACACACACACACCACACACAACTCACACCACACACACACATATATATAAACACACTCACATACACACACACACACATACACCCCCCCCCCACACACACACATTCTATATACACACACACACCCCGATCTATCTATAAATAGACCAAAGAGCGGACACAAAGACGAGGTTATCTAGGAGGAGGATCGCAGGAGGAGAGGCAGGAATGGGCGAGTGTGGCGGATAGGATGCTGGAAGAAGAGGAGATGACAAGCTTCCTGGAAGTCTCTGGAGATCTGGAGATGCTGGAGATGCTGCTCTTATTGGTGCTTTGTGTTAAAAGGAAGAGGACAGGCTTTGGTTTTCCTTCGCTTCTCTGGGTTCCTCTGAAGGGCCTGTCTGGGTGATCTGCCTTTTCTTCTTTTATCTCTGTTTGATGTGTGTTTTTTTTCTTTTTTTTTTTGGGGGGGGGGGGTTGTTTGTGTGTTTGGTTTGCTAGATGTCTTTTTTTTTTGTTGGTTCTTTCTTTTCTTTGTTAGTTTTCTTATTTTTATTGTTGTTGTTTCTCTCTTCTCTTTTTGTATTCTCTTCTCTTTTTTTCTCTCTGTTTTTTTTTTTCTCGCCCTCTCTTTCCCAATGCCTCTCTCTTTATGTTCATTTCTCTCTCTCCCTCCTTCCCTCTCTCTCTTTCTCAAACCTCTCTCTCTCTTTCTCAACCTCTCTCTCTCTTTCTCTCATTCTTTCAATCTCTCTCTCTCTCTTTCTCTCATTCAACCTCTCTTTCTATTTCTCTCACTTTTTTCAACCCCTGTCTCTCTTTCTTTCGTTCTATCCTACTCTCTCTTTCTCCCTTTTTCTCTTGTCTGATAAATCGTAAACAAACAAACAAACAAACAAACGCGATACCATTTCCCCTCAGACGTGAAGCAAACAAAAAGCTCTCCTCACTCGCCTCTTATCCGCCTCACCTCTTCTTAGAAATCTACCTTAAATAGAAACTATTATGGGGTCTGTCAGAGGTCTGTGCCACGCCTGTCAAATAAGCATCAGCTCCGGTTGCTGGGCCTGTCATGACCCCTTCCAGATGGGGCCTTGACAGGTTCTTAATGCCTCTCTCTCTCTCTCTCTCTCTCTCTTCTTTTTCTCTTCTCTCTCTAAGTCTCTCTCTCTCTCTCTCTCTCTCTCTCTCTCTCTCTCTCTCTCTCTCTCTCTCTCTCTCTCTCTCTCTCTCTTCTCTCTCTCTCTCTCTCTCTCTCTCTCTAGGGCTGTGGGAGGTAAGTTCGGCTCGGCATACATAACCATAGGCTGTATGATGTCTATGTTGTTGAGAGGAAAGAAAAAGGGGCAGGGGGGGAGGTAGGATGCGGAAAGGTTTGTTAACTTTCTTTTTTATTTTTTTCTTGCTTTTATTTATTTATTTTCTCTCTGTGTGTTTGTTAGTGTCTCTTTCTTTTTCTCTTTCTCTTTACACATACACAACACACAGACACACACACATATATATTCATGTGTGTGTGTGTAGCGTCTGTGTATGTGTATGTGTGTTGTGTGTGTATGTATGTGTGTGTGTGTGTGATGTGTGTGTATGTGTGTGTGTATATGCATATATATATATACGCATACATATATGTAAAATCATACAAAATTCCCTCCTTTCCTACCTCTCTCTTCTTCTCCCGGGAAACCTATGCTAACTAACCCTTTTGAGAAGCAAGCAAATGCCTTAACACACGATGCATATATTCTTACGTGCATGTATAACTAGTATGAATTATGTAAAAGCCTTTTGGGACTTCAAGGTTTGATGTGTGGAGTGACAGTCACAGCAGTGTATAGGAAGGGGGGAAAACGGAAGAAAGAGGGAAGGATTAAGATGAATGTCAAGTGAAATGGGAAAAAATGCGAATAAAATTAGATGGAACAAAAATGTTTTGACTGTATGTATGTAAAATGAGGATTAAGATGAATGTCAAGTGAAATGGGAAAAAAATGCGAGTAAAATGATATGAAAAGAAATGTATTGACTCTAATGACATTTGTAAAATGAACAGCGACGGGTTTAAAAACATCAGCAGAATATTGGTAACACAGTCAATGGAATAAAATATTAATGCCAATACGAAGAACTCATGAAAGTTTTTTTTTTCTATTCTTTTTTTTTTATTTATTTTTTTTTTTAGTCAACAAACTCATCATCACAAACTCATCACTCACAAAAGCGACAGAGAGGTCAGTGCATAAGATCAAATGACAAGAAAAATTCTAAATCAAAATGAGCATCAAAATCATTAAAGAAAAAAAAAAAAAGTTCGAGATACCAAGAATAAATACAGTATTTGTCATGTCACTCGAACACTGAGAGGGAGGGGGAGGCAGGGAGGTGGGTGGGTGGGTGGGGGGTAAAGTTATCACGGGGGTTATTTTTTCACGCGTAATTCTGTCACGGGGTTCCCTTTATCACGAGATCTGTCTGTATTGGGTTTCCACAATGCTGCTTCTGCCAGTATTGTTGTCAAGGGAAATATAAATGATAGTTATAATGCTAATACTGAGAATATCAATAAAAGACAAAGATGTTGATACAAGTAATCCTGATAATATACTATAACAATAATAGCAATGATAATAACAGTTATAAGGAAAATATAAAAGGATGTTATATGCTGAATACTTAATGGAGATATATTAATATTAAAGCAAAATGTTAATAACCTGATAAATGAATAATGGAACAAATGAATAATATATAGCAAATGATAATAACATAATCATACCATCAATATTTTATGACAATGATGATTTGACAGCAATAACGGTAATCACATAACATATATATTATAATAATACAACAACACAGTAATTGACAATATAAAAGTAATGATGATAACAGTTATATGATAATCAGCAGCAATAACAATAACGAAAAAGAATTATAATTGATGATTAAAATGATAACAATGTGTAAAGTAAAAAGATAAAGGATAATATATAATGGTAACAATAATAATGATGATACTGATATTAATATTATCAAACATTTTATTCTTATCTTTATGACACTAACTATAGTTACTGGTCATTATCATTGTAGTTGCTGTTATCTAACTTAATTCATCATCATCATCACATAAGCATCATCGTCATAACATCATCACCCTCCTCCTCCTCTTCATCATCACCATCATCATCATCATCATCATCACATCCTCATCATTATCCTCATCCTCATCATCCTCATCCTCATCCTCAGTCAATCCCTCCTCCTACCTCCTCCTCCCTCATCATCACCATCATCATCACCATCGCCATAACATCACAAATGACTTATTAAATGATACGCTTCACAAAGAAATCCTTAAGTGAGGCTTCACAAATGAAGGACTGAATAATATATTTTACCGAATATCAGAAGATTTTGATATACCTTAAAATGACATCGGTGGAACGCTACTGATTAAATTAATCAACACTACACGCTAATTCCCTTGTAGCGAGTGATGGTTAATGGCAGAATCAGCAGGAAATGGCAAATACTCTGTTGACATGACACATGACATGACATGACATATGACTCTATCATGACATGACATACTCTATTGACATGACAATGACATACTTATTATTGACATGGACATGGACTCAATACATTTTGACATGACATGACATGACATACTCTATTAACATGACATGCCACTCTATTGACTTGACGTGATAAATACTCTATCAACATGACGTGACAAATACTCTAAAATTAACATGCATGACAGATACTATATCAAACATTGACGTGACAAATACTCTTTAACATGGCATGACAAATACTCTCTATCAACATGACATGACATGACAAATACTCTATTAACACAACAGGATACGATAAATACTCTATTGACTCTTGGCATCTCGAACTACACATTCCATCTGTTTATAATTTCCCTTCTACTATTGATTTGAAATCTCTCTTGTCATTTAAGATTGACCCCTCTGTCACTGATGAGTCTGATGATAATTTTTTTTTTTGATGAGTTCTTCGTACTGATATCATTATCTATTTCAATGGCTGTATTACCAATATTCTGTTGTTGTTATTGGAATTAGTTATTTACATATGAATATTTACGGGAAAGGGAGGTAGCCATGTCTTGAAATTCACACGATGGAAGACAGGGACAAAGCCACAGTCGTAGTAGTCTCTTACACTATCCACTAATACACTATCTATTACACTATTTTACTACACTGTCCTAGAACGAATAAGGAATAACGTAATAGATCATTGGGAAAGGTGTATGTGTTTTTCGTTGGGTTTGGGGTTTCAGGTGTTCCCGAAACCACCGCCATGCTAATGTCTGTAGAAGTAAAATTTCAAGTCGTTTGAGTGGGTTATGCCACAGAGGCTGAAACTTCTTCTGGAGTTGGAATGCGGAAAGGTCCACATCACCGTGGAAGAATTAGGAGAATTAGCGTTGGGAAAATTAACTGTTTTGGCGAAGGAGATCTATGATCAATGAATTTCGAGAGATGTGTTGTACTCTCTCTCTCTCCTCAATCTCTCCTCTTCTCTCTCTCTCTCTCTCTCTCTCTCCTCAATCTCTCTCTCTCTTTCTCTCTCCACAATCTCTCTCTCTCTCCTTCTCTTCTCTCTCTCTCCTCTCTCCTCTCTTCTTCTCTCGGCTCTCAATCTCTCTCTCTCTCTCTTCTCTCTCTCTCTCTCTCTCTCTCTCTCTCTCTCTCTCTCTCTCTCCTCTCTCTCTCAATCTCTCTCTCTCTCTCTCTCTCCTCAATCTCTCTCTTTCTCTCCTTCCGTCTCTCTCAATCTCTCTCTCTCTCTCTTCATCCCCCGCTCCCCTTCTCTCTCTCTCTCTCTCTCTCTCTCTCTCTCTCTCTGCTCTCTTCTCCTCTCTCTCTCTCTCTCTCTCTCTCTCTCTCTCTCTCTCTCTCTCTCTCTCCTCTCTCTCTCTCTCTCTCTCTCTCTCTCTCTCTCTCTCTCTCTCTCTCTCTCTCTCTCTCCCCGTACCATTAGTCTGATGAGGCACACGACTAAAGTAATATCATGATTAATAAGAACAAGAACAGGAAGATGTATACCAACAGAGAACATAGTGGCTTTGTTAAAATCACAGGAACTAGAAATACCATACGGATGATGTGAGCAAGCTATAGATGGGCAAAAAGGTCCTTGTGTTTCATCCCTTACGCAAAGATATTGAACTTGGAGATATGATAGGAATCTTCCCTACACCACTGCCTTTTATACTACTATAAAGTAATATCTATCTATCATATCAGAAGGAGAAAGGGATCTATATAAGTATTAAAAGGGATGATAGATTAGGAATTTGCCTATTACTACGTGAATTTTGTATGAATTGACTGTGAACAAAGTCAAAATAACATCTAAATTGAGTAATGTAGAGGACAAAATAGCGTCATGATGTGTAACAGGCTGATGTGCTTGTTGGAGAGAAAATAGATTGCTAATGTATATATGAATAGAGAAATTCTAGGTATAATTATCATTAATCAACATCATCATTATCATTATCAAACTAACAGTATCGATATATTGAGCTTATCAATTGATAAGATCATAACCATTACTATCATCATATACCTTAGTGATAAGGGGTACCTTGTACTATTAATTACTAGTCA
>NW_020871818.1:88940-91440 GCF_003789085.1 Penaeus vannamei
ATTGTATTGGCAAGTCAGTACAGTCTGTAATGTTGAATGAACTAAGTGTAAATTATACAATGAAGAATATAAGCGAACACTTGTACATTATATCTCAGTGTCATGTAATACAGCCTTTCAGACCACCTAGCATGAGGTGCGGAGAACTATGTAACTACTTCATATCATCTGTTGTTTTAGAAGATATACTTATGTTGTATCCTAAATTTGGAATGTAGTATCACATGACCACATATCACATGTTACAGTGCCATTCCACGCCCAAGTCATACGCTGGCTTGGTAGATGAGTAGATAAATTAATGTGTGATTATTCTTTTTTAAAATGATATATTATAGATCGAATAAATTATGCTCTAGATTTCAAATGTAATACTATTATATAATGCTTTGGCCATGCATCAAGTGTACCACAGCTTGCCCACGCCTGTGCACTAAGCCAGGGTGGTAAATAAAGGACCAGACTAAACTAGACTAAAATGAAGATTCATATTGCAGTCAAAATATCCACATCCCTTGGCCTCGTTTTATTTCCTTTCGTCTGAGGTTTCCAAAAATGACTTTGATCAGAACTCGTGCAAATTATTACCGACATTATTTCCTACGGGTTGATGAACATTTCAGTTGTATTTAGTCTCCTGTACTTATTCAATGATACATATATACATACACGTACACGCACATATGCACGCACGCACACATACATACACACACACCACACACACACACACCACACACACACACACACACACACACACACACACACACACACACACACACACACACACACACACCTATATTATATATATATATATATATTATATAATATATATATATATATATATATATATATATATAATATATATATATATATAATATATTATATTATATATATATATATAATATGGTTTTTCTATTATTTTTTGTTCCACGGTTATTTTCTTACTTTTACCTTTTTTTTACTTTATTAATTCTACTTTTTCTAAATACCTTTTTTCTTTCACGGATTTTTTTTTTTTTTTTTTTTTTACTTTTCCTCGTTTTTTTTTTTTTTGCTCTCTTTCTCTTTCATAAATCATTTCTACGACCCCGGGCTAAGAAAATACGACATTTTCCCAAAGATATGACCCCTACGAGGTGATGTATCAAAATCAGGGTTAGAAACACGTGAAGTATGAGACACGTGGGAGGAGCAAAATTGGATACATTGTAGGTAGGTGGATAGTTTGGGTGGTGGGTGGATAGGTGGGGTGGAGGGTGGATAGGTGGGTGGGTGGATAGGTGGAGGTGGGTGGGAGGGTGGGTGGATAGGTGTGCGGGAGGGTGGGTGGGTGGATTAGTGTGGTGTGTAGGAGGGTGGGTGGGTGGATGGATAGGTGGGTGGGAGGGTGGATAGGTGGGTGGGAGGGTGGATAGGTGGTGGGTGGGGATGGGTGGGTGGGTGGATGTGGTGGGTGGTGGATAGGTGGGTGGGTGTGGGTGGGTGGAGGGTATGGATGGGATAGGGGGCTGGGAGGGTGGTGTGGATGGGCGGATAGGTGGGTGTGGGAGGGTGGGTGGATGGATGGATAGGTGTGTGTGGGTGGGTGGATGGATAGGTGGGTGGTGGATAGATGTGGGAGGGTGGGTGGGTGGATGGATAGGAGAGAGAGAGACAGACAGATACAGAGAGAGAGAGAGAGAGAGAGAGGGAGAGGAGGAGAAAGAGAGAGAGAAGAGAGAGAGAGACAGAAGAGAGAGAGAGAGAGGAGAGGAGAGGAGAGGAGAGAGAGAGGAGAGGAGAGGAGAGGAGAGAGAGAGAGGAGAGGAAGAGAGAGAGAGAGAGAGGAGAGAGAGAGAGAGATAAAGAAAGAAAGGAAGAGAGAAGAGATAGAGAGACGGACAGACTGAGCGAGAGAGAGAGAAAAAAAGAAAGAAAGAGAGAAAAAAAAGAAAGAAAAGAGAGAAAAAGAATAAAATAGAGAGAGAGAAAGACAAAGAAAGGAACAATACCAAGAACAAGAAATGGAAATTGCATCAGAGATCGACCCACTTCACATATCATCTTGCAAGCCAATTTTCTCAAACGAATATCCCAACCAGTTCCTTCCTTATCAACATTGCAACTTGCAGATTGGGCTAATGGTGCATTCCCAGGTCGCATTTCCCTACAAGAGCAAGAAATAACCGTAAGTTTTTTCGAACTTACGAAGTCAATTTCTTTTATATTAAACGGATTGAATATAAAGGGAATATTGATCACTTTGATGTTATTGAACAAGCGTGGTTTAAACAATAGGAAATGTATGTTGTATCTTTGAGACACAGTAGATAAAAACTTTAACAACAAACAAACTAAACTAAAAAACAAAACAAAGAAACAGGAGAATAAAACAAAAACAGAAAAAGAAGAATCCCCCCCCAAAAAAAAAAAAAAAAAAAACAAGAATGTAATAAACTGCACCAAGTAATCAAGTTTATTCAAACTTGGTGAGAAAAAATGGGGTGCAAATGAATCTGTT
>NW_020871818.1:98940-101440 GCF_003789085.1 Penaeus vannamei
TAATTGAAACCGTTCAGAAAATCTATTACTTTTTTATTTCTTATCTTTCATATCTGTTGACTTACCTTCAGAAAATCTATTACTTTTTATTTCTTATCTTTCATATCTAGTTCAGAAAATCTATTACTTTTTTCTTCACTTTCTTATCTTTCATATCTGTCGACTCACCTTCAGAAAATCTATTACTTTTTACTTCTTATCTTTCATATCTGTTGACTTACCCTTGAACGCATTGGATATCTATGTTTCTTTTATTTATTTATTCATAGACTTATTTTATTTCGTGTTCTTTGGGAGGGTGTAGTTATGTTTACAATACGATGGTTTTCTTGTATTGAGAGAGGAAACGTATTTTTATGACATGTCAAATTTTTGGTACATGTCTGTCTCTAGAAACATCGCTCTATCGCAGAATTTAAAAAAAAAAAAAAAAGGAAAAAAAAGGAAGAAAAAAAAACATCGCTCTATCGCAGAATGTAAATGGAAAAAGGAAAAAAGGAAGAAAGCTCTATCGCAGAAGGAAAAAAGGGAAAAAAGGAAAAAAAACATCGCTCTATCGAAGAATGTAAATGGGAAAAAAGGAAAAAAAAAAAGCAAATTTAAAAGGAAAAAAAGGAAAAAAAAAAAAAAAAAAAAAGGGTCAACAGCAATCAGAAAAGACAACACATTCGAAACATGAAAATAAAATAGAAAAAAAAAATAAATGAAATTTTTGTACAGGGGAAATAAAATGTTGACATCAAAGATTCGGGTTTTCAATCTGTTGCGTACTGTGTTGTAGAAGCCGGTTATAGTGAATCGGGAATTCTTTGTTTCCTTGTGATCTTTAACTTGTTTGCGAAATCCTGAAATGTTCTTTAACTAAATAACTTGTTTGCGAAATCCTGAAATGTTCTTTAACTAAATAACTTGTTTGCGAAATCCTGAAAAGTTCTTTAACAAAGAAACTTGTTTGCGAAATCCTGAAATGTTCTTTAACTAAATAACTTGTTTGCGAAATCCTGAAAAGTTCTTCAACAAAGGATTTTGTTTGCGAAATCCTGAAATGTTCTTTAACAAAGGAACTTGTTTGCGAAATCCTGAAATGTATTTTAACTAAAGAACATGTTTGAGAAATCCTGAAAAGTTCTTCAACAAAGCAATTTATTTGCGAAATCCTGAAATGTTCCTTACCAAACATATCAAATCAATATATATATATCTTAGCAACATATCAAATCAATATATATATATATATATATATATATATATATATATATATATATATATATATATATATATATATATATATATATATATATATATATATATATCTTTGGCTACTGAAGCAAATACGAGAGCGGAAGATACAGACCCGAAGGCCATATGAAAGAAAACTGAAAAAAGTGAAATGGTTTAAAAAGAGGGCGTGACAGATGGCACATAAACCGAGTGGGATGGGGAGAGCAGAGGAGAAAGAAATGGAGAGGGAGGGCTATTAAAGAGGGAGAGAGAAACATAGGCCGAGGAGGGAGGTGAGGAAAGGGGGAAGGAGGAGGAGAAGGAGGAGGAGAAGAGAGGAGGAAGAAGAAAGGAGAAGAAGGGAGGAGGAGAAGAAGAGAAGGAGAAGAAGGAGGAGGAAGAGGAAGGAGGAAGAGAGGAAGGAGGAGGAGAAGAAGGAGAAGGAGAGAAAGAGGAGAAGAAGGAGGAGGAGAAGAAGGAGGAGGAGAAGAAGGAGGAGGAGAAGAAGAGAGGAGGAAAAGAAGGAAGAAGGAGGAGGAGAAGAAAAGAGGAAAGGAAAGATGATGAGAAAATGGTTTCCTTCACCGTGGACAGCTGCTGTTGCTCTCACTGTGGGGCAGCTTAGTCAGCCTTCAGCAGCTGTCGGGAAAGCAGCCTCCTCCCGTCCTGTTTTATGTACTGTCCACGCTGTAATTATATGCAAATTAAGTATGTTACATCACGTAGTATGTCGTGAGAGTAACGGAAAGACCATCTCTCCCCCCCCCCTAAAAAAAACAACTAAAAATAAAGAAGAAAAAAAGAACGTCAAGAATGTCTTTTCAACCTTAGCAAAAAAAAAAAAAAAAGAAAAAAAAGAAAGAAAGAAATAGAAATGTGTAGTGTGTAGTGTGTATGTTAGTATATGTGTGTATGTGTGTACGTGTGTGTGTGTGTATGCGTTCCATTGTGTGTGTCTGTGTGTGAGTGTCAGTGTATGTGTATGTGTGTTTTGTGTGTGTGCGTTTTGGGTATGTGTGTGTTAGTATATGTGTGTTTGTGTATGTGTGTGTGTCTGTGTGTATGCGTGTCATTGTGTGTGTCTGTGTGTGAGTGTCAGTGTATGTGTATGTGTTTGTGCATGTGTGTATGTTTGTGTATGTGTGTGTGTCTGTGTGTGAGTGTCAATGTATGTGTGTGAGTGTCAGTGTATGTGTCTGAGTGCCAATGTATGTGTGAGTGACAGTTTATGTGTGTGTGTCAATGTATGTGTGTGAGTATCAGTGCATGTGTCTGAGTG
>NW_020871818.1:106440-108940 GCF_003789085.1 Penaeus vannamei
AAGGAAAAAATGTCATAAAATGAAGAAATGAGGGAGAATAGGAGAAAATGTTTTGAAAATAGTAAAAAAAAAAAAAAAAAAAAAACGTATGATAAAGAAAAAAAAATATTTTTATCTTTCTATCTCACGTGAGAGACGAATAGACGAATCAGACAAAGACAAGATTAAAAAACGACATATCCCAAAACAAAACAAGCAAAGGATACAAAACAACACCATAAAAAACAATCATAAATAATAAAGACCAGATGAAAAAAAATATCAACAAACAACCAAAACAAACAACCTTAAACTTGACATCACACCCAAAGGATAACAAGGAAGTTAAACAAACAAACACATATATACTCTTGTTTTCTTTAACAAGTAATGAAGATAATAATAAATGTAAATCTTGTTTTCTTTAACAAGTAGATGAAAATAATAATAATATATTTGTTTTCTTTAACAGTAGATGATATAATAAATATAAATCTTGTTTTTCTTTAACAAGTAGATTAAGATAATAATAAATTAATATATCTGTTTTCTTTAACAAAGTAAATGAGAATATGAAAATATGTATCTGTTTTCTTAACAAGTAGATTGAAGATAATATAACAAAACTCTTGTGAATCTAGTTGAAGGTCAACTTGCCAAGTTCTGGTCATTTTCGATTTGTAACAAAGTGTGTGTGTGTGTTGGCTGTGTTGTGTGTGTGTGTGTCGTGCATTTGTCTGTTGCAGATGCATGTATAGTTGTGTTGTAAAATTGTTTCATTCAGTCTCTGTATGCTGGTATAATTTATCTAACAAAGTATGCGACAAGAAACAGATAAGTAGTAGATAAATAGCATGGACAGACAGTTAGTAGATAGATAGATAGATGAGACAACAGTTAGTAGATGATAGAATAGTGGAACAGACAGTTAGTAGATAGATAGATAATGGACACAGTTAGTAGATAGATAGATAGATGACAGACAGATAGGCAGATAGATGGACAGGCAGATGGGTTAAAGAGATAATAGTGACAGACAGATAGGTTAATATGGACAGACAGATAGTAGATAAATGAACGACAATTAGTAGATAATAGATGGAAATCGAAGATTTTTCCGTAAATGCATATCATCAACATTATAGTTATCATAATTACAAAATGAAATAACCGTGATGGCTGTTTGATGTCATTTTGCTCTTTCATTTTTTCGAACTAATTTGTAAAGAGAAAAGGAGAAAGTAAAGACGAAAAAAGAAAGAAGAAGAAAAAAACATCCAAACACATTTTTTATCTTGAATTTAAACGCAGTTCAATATGTTGGGAAAAATGTAAAGTTCAATAAATACATTTATTTTTGTATGATTTCAGTGTCTTCTTGGTGATATACATTCGACGTCTGTATAAAGGAGATAATTTATAAAGGGAACAAAACAGAGCATGTGAGATCAAAGAAAATTCGATCAGTTACTNGATAAGCATTAAAACCCAAAAATTACAAAAAACAGACGTAAAAAATAAAGTAGAAAAAAAATGACCAGACAGAGGAATAGGGGGGAGAGATGTAAAACAGACAGACAGGACCAGACAAAAAAAAAAGAGAGCAAGACAGAAAGCAATAATTCCCCATCCGAAGCCCTCCGTCGGGATCGGAAAGTTGGCAAGACAAAGTGGTCGCCTTCACAAGTCTCGTCATAAATCTCCATTGGAAAAATCCAGCGATTGGCAATGAGGAGGAACTGCTGGATAAGCGTTCTCGCATGCAGGGAAAAAACGGATTTTTTTTTTTTTTTTTTTTTTTTTTTTGAAAATGAAAATGATGATGTGAGATTAAAGAGATGGTGAAGATAAAGATTGATAAATGAATTAGGAAAAAAGTTTTTTTTAATGAAAATAGATGATGATAATGATGATAAAGATGATAGATATAATGATCTTGAATATGGTAATGATGATAATTAGGTTGATATTTAAAATGTGATGATAATATTTAATATTAATGATGCGATATTGAAGATATAATGTGACAATAATATAATGATAATTGTATAATAAAATAAGGGTATGATGATGATGATAATGATAATATTTGATGATAATTATAATAGGTTATAATGATAATGATATAATAATAATAATATAAGTAATATAAGATATAATATGGATAATTAATGAGTAATAATGAATAAAATTCAAGACAAGAAGAATTTTGATAAAATCAAAAAGTTTGATGAACGATCCAAAAATAGAAATAAAATTGAAAATTAGAATTTCGAAGAATGCAACAATAAGATATAATATGATAAAACAAAGAATCAAGACCAAAGGAGAATAAAGAAAAAATAAGAAGAGAAAGTTATGAAAAAGCAAATAGATATACACTGAAGCAGAAAGAAGAGAAGCAGAGAACAAGGCGAAAATAAGAGAAAAAACGTAAATAAAAGAGAGAAGGAGGGGGGAGAGGGGGAGAGGGAGAGAGAGAGGGATAAAAAAGAATCAGAAAATATGAAAAACCGCGAAA
>NW_020871821.1:10000-15303 GCF_003789085.1 Penaeus vannamei
AAGGATGTCGTTTTCTACGCCTTTTCGTTTGCGGGACTTCGCTTTTGAGAGTTGTCTTTTGTTTGTTGTTGTTGTTAGTTTGTTGATTTTTTTTTCTGGTTATTTATTTTTTATTTTTTTAGTTTTTTTTTTCGTTGTTTGTTTTACTTTCTTTGTTATCGGTTTGTATTTGTGTCTCTCTCTTTTTTTTTTATCCTTTCTTTTCTGTCTTCTCTCTCTCTCTTCTCTCTCTTTCTCTCTCTCTCTCTCTCTCTCTCTCTCTCTCTCTCTCTCTCTCTCTCTCTATCTATCTATCTATCTATCTATCTATCTATCTATCTATCTTTTTCTATCTCTCTCTCTCTCTCTCTTTCTTCCATCTCTCTCTCCTCTCCCCCTCTTTTCTCTATCTCTCTCTCTCTCTCTCTCTCTCTCTCTCTCTCTCTCTCTCTCTCTCTCTCTCTCTCTCTCTCTCTCTCTCTCTCTCTCTCTCTCTCTCTCTCTCTCTCTCTCTCCCTCATTTCCTCTCACTTTCTCTCCTCCTAATCCCACTCTCTTTCCCTATCTATCCATCTACCTATCTCCCTCCTTCTCTGTAAAACGTCCCTTCCATATCCATTCGTTGACCAATCTATCTATCCATCTCCCTATCCTCTCTCCCTCTCCCTTCCCATCTCCATCTCCATCTCCTCTCCCCCTTTCCCCTCTCATCTCCTTCCCCATACCCTTCTATCTCCCTTCTCTGTTACCCTCGTACCATCTCCCTCTCCCTCTCCTCTCTCCCTCCCTCTCCTCTCTCCATCTCCTCCCTCCCTTCCCATCTCCATCTCCATCTCCCTCTCCCTCCCATCTCTCCTCTCTCTCTTCTCCTCTCTCCATCTCCCTCTCATCTCTCCCTCTCCTCTCTCCATCCTCTTCTCTCCTCTCTCCATCTCTCTCCATCTCCCTTCCCATCTCCTCTTCCTCTCTCCCTCTCCCTTCTTCCATCTCCTTCCCCACACCCTTCTCTCCTCCCTCTCCTCTCCCCTCTCCCTTCTATCTCCTTCCCCACACCCTTCTATCTCCCTCTCCTCTCTCCACCTTCCTCTCCTCTCTCCCTCTCCTTCTCCACACCCTTCTATCTCCTCTCCTCTCTCCCTCTCCCTTCCCATTCTCCTTCCCCACACCCTTTTTATCTTCCCTCTCCCTTCCCATCTCCTTCTCCACACCCTTCTATCTCCCTCTCTCTCCTCTCTCCCTCGTCCCATACCAACACGAAGAACAATTTTCGTCCGCGAGATCCTGGTCCGCAAACTCATAACAGGACGAGCGAGCCGATTTTGCAATGCAGATTCCGTTCAGTTGCAACATGAAAAATGCAGTTAATAACAGCGTGTGTGTGTTAGAGTAATTTCAGATTAGAAGGTCGCTCCTTGTTGACTTTCTCTCTCTCTCTCTCTCCTCGGTGTATCCTCATTCTCTTTATTGCTATGTAGATCTTTCCTTCTTTCTTCGGTCTTCTTCGCTCCCTCACGATCTTTCCTGTCTTTCGTTTCTCTTTTTTTCTCTTTCTCTTTTTCTATTCTTCTTTCTCTCCTTCTGTATCTTACTCTCTCTCTCTCTCTTTCTTTTCTTCCTTTCTTCCCTCTCACTCCCTCAGTCTCTCCCTCCTTCCTTTCTTCCTTTCCTCTCTCTCTCCCTCCTTTCTTCCTTTCTTTCCTGTCTGCCTTCCTCTCTCCCCCCTTCCTTCCTTCCTTTCCTCCCTCTCTCTCCTCCCTCCATCCTGCCCTCCTTTCCTTCCCTCCCCCTTCTCTCCCTCCCTCCTTCCATACCTCCCTCTACTTTCCTTCCTTCCCTCCCTCCCTTGCTCTCACTCTCATTCTCCTTATCCTTGTTTCTTTCATTGTTTCCTCTTATTGTTGTCATTATTATAATCATTAGTATCCTTACTGTTATTGCTCTTATTCTTATTATTATCATTTTTGTATCATTATTGTTATTATCATTATTATCATCATTGTTATTTTCGTTGTTGTCATTATTTTTATTGTCATTATCATCATTATCATTACTATTATTGTTATTGTTATCATTATCATCATCTTCGCTATTATTATTATCACTATCATTACTATCATTTTCATAATCATCATCACCATCATCATTATTATTATTATCATTATTATTATCATAATTATTGTTATTATTATTGCTATCATCATCATTATTATCATTAGTATTAGTATTAATATCGCTACCATTATCACCATTATTAATTTCAATTACTATTATGAGTAGTAACATAATTAACATCATCATCATCACCATCACAATCATTATCAGTATCATTATCCTCCTCCTCCTCCTCCTCCTCCTCCTCTCATCAATTCATCATCATCATCATCATCATCATCACCAATCATCATCATCATCACCACCAGCATCATTCATCCATCATCATCATCATCATCATCATTCATTATCATCAATCATTATCATCATCATCCATCATAATCATCATCACCACCACCACCACCATCATCATCATCATCATCACCTATCAATCATCACCATCATCATTCATATCATTATCCTCATCCATCATCACCACCCCCAGTATCATCATCATCATCATCACCAATCATCATCATCACCATCATTTCATCATCACCAATCATCATCATCATCATCACCATCAATTATTCATCATCACCATCATCATCATCACCATCATCATCATCATCACCATCATCATCATCTCATAAATCATCATCATATAATCATCTTCATCACCACCACCCCCCACCAATATCCACCAATCATGTCACCATCATCATTCATCAATCATCATCATCATATCACCATCATCACCACCACCTCCACCATCATCTCACCATCATCATCATCATCATCACCATCATCACCACCACCTCCACCATCATCTCACCAATCATCCATATCATCATCATCACCATACCATCATCACCACATCCACCATCATCATCATCATCATCATCATCATCACCATCATCACCACCACCTCCACCATTCATTATCATCATCACCAATTCATCCATCATCATCATCCCAATCATCATCGTCATCACCATCATCATCATCATCACCATCATCACCATCATTATCATCATCACCATTATCATCATCATAATCTATCATCATCATAATCATCATCATCACCACCACCCTCCACCATCATCATCACCATCATCATCATCATCATAATTCATCATCATTATCATCATCATCACCACCCCTCCACCATACCATCATCATCATCATCATTCATAATCATCATCATCAATCACCACCACCTCCACCATTCATCATCACCATCATCATCATCATCACATCATCACCACCATCCACCATCATCATCATCACCATCATCATCAGTCTCATCATAATCGATCATCATCACCACCACCGGTCCACCATATCATTCATCACCATTGCGATCATCATCATCATCAACCACCTCATCATCATCATCATCCATCATCATTCATTCATAATCATCAAAACATAACTCATTATCATTCACCATCATCCACCATCATCATCTACCATCATCATCAATCATCATTCACCATTCATCAATCCACACCTCCACCATCATCATTCACATTCATCATCATCATCATCACCATCATCACCACCACCTCCACCATTCATCATCACCATCATCATCATTCATCCACCATCATCACCACCCACCTCCACCATCATCATCATTCAATCACCATCAATTCATCATCACCAATCATCATCGTCCATCACCATCATTATCATCATTCATCATCCAATCATTATCATCATCATCATATCATCATCATATCATCATCATATAAATCATCATCATCACCACCACCTGGCATGATCATCATATCACCATCATCATAATCATCCATCACCACCATGCACGATCATCATGAATCGCGACCTCACCCACCGATATCGACCATCTCATCATCATCATCATCATCAACCAGCATCATCATCATCACCCACCACCACCACCATCATCATCATCATCATTCATCATCAATCATATCATCACATCATCCATCATCCGTATCACTCTGTCCTAATAATCCTCTTTCCTCTTTTTTCCCCTTTTCTTCGCCTAATTTGACTAAAAAGGACACTCCCCTCCCCCCCCTCCCCTTACCCCCTGCACCCCTTCCTTGTTTTCCAATCTATTCCTCACATTTTTTATTACATTTTCTCTTCTTATTTCACCATGTTTGTTGTTGGTATTCCTTAATTCGTTTTTTTTTTTTTTTTTTTAATCCTGTTCCCTCCGGCATTCCAATCACGTTTATTATCTCCTCTCTCTCTGTGCTCTTTCTTTCTCTCTCTCTCTCTCGTCTCTCTCGTCTCTCTCTCTCTCTCTTCTCTCTCTCCTCTCTCTCTCTCTCTCTCTCTCTGCTCTCTCTCTCTCTCTCTCTCTCCTCTGTTCTCTCTCTTCTCGTCTCTCTCTCTCTCTCTTCCCTCCCTACCTCCCCCATCTTTTCTCTCTCTTTCTCTTCATCCAATTATCTTATATGCTTTCATTTGCTAATCACGCTGTGTTCACTTTCCCCTTTTCATTAGTTTGGTGTTTGTATTTTCATTCGTTTCATCTCCTTTTACTTAAGCCTGTTACAGTGTTTGCTTTTTCTCTGCCTCCTTTTCTCTCTCTTCTTCTCTCCTCCCCAATTCCTTTTTCGTTTCTTCCTGCTCTCTTTATCTATTCATTTATCATACTTCTGTTCTCCACTCTCATCTCGTTTCCTTTTCGATATCCTTCTCTCCTTTCCTTCCTTCCCAGTTCTTTCTTTAATTCTCCTTTCTTCTACCTTCCTTCCCTCCTTCTCTTTCCACCCTTGTTTATTTCTATCGCCTTCTCCCTTCTTTCACTTCTTTTCCCCTTTCCTTTTCTTTCTATTCGCTCTGTCTTTTGTGTGTTGTGAATGTGTCTCTGACTGTCTGTTTTGTCTCGCTTTCTATTTGGTCTGTCTGTTCTGTTTTGAATTGCCTCTCTCCTCTCTCTCTCTCTCTCCTCTCTCTCCTCTCTCTCTCTCTCTCTTCTCTCTCTCTCTCTCTCTCTCTCTCTCTCTCTCTCTCTCTCTCTCTCTCTCTCGTCTGCTCTCTGCTCTCTCTCACTCTCTCTCTCTCTCTCCTCTCTCTCTCTCTCTCTCTCTCTCTCTCTCTCTCTCTCTCTCTCCTCTCTCTCTCTCCTCTCTCTCCTCTCTCTTCTCTCTCTCTCTCTCTCTCTCTCTCTCTCTCCATCCTCTCTCATCCTCTCTCTCGCTCTTCTCTCTCTCCTCTCTCTCTCTCTTCTC
>NW_020871821.1:36440-53940 GCF_003789085.1 Penaeus vannamei
ATAGGTTGTTGGGGGGAAGGAAGGAAGGAGGGAAAGGGGGAGGGGGAGGAGGGGGGGAATGGGAGGGAGGAGGGAGGAGGGGAATGGGGGAGGGAGAGGGGAATGGGGAGGAGAGGGAGGAGGGGGAATTGGGGGAGGAAGGAGGGAAGGAGGGGGATGGGGAGGAGAGGGGATGGGGAATGGGGGGAGGGGGATGTGTTTTAGTATTCATTTATTTATTTGTGTTTTTTTGCTGTTTGGTTTGTTATTCTTTTGTTCCTCCTTTTCTTGTCTCTCTTTCGTTGCCCTCGCATACAGACTAGATAAGAAGAGAAACAAGTAATCAAATGTAAATAGAATGACGAAGAACGAAATTTAAAAAAAATAGGTCTCAAAAATAGCACCGTGCGAAGGCGGATGCCGTGAGAAGGGAGCAGCTGATAAAAGACAGGAGAGGGACATAATTGCGATAAGAGAATTATGCCATAAGAGCCAGTTCAACGGTCCTGGCGATGCTGGGCAACAGAGTGACGATGCAGTAGTTGGGGGAAGGAGGAGGAGGTAATAAACGAGGGGAGAAAGGAGAGCTGAAGAGGAGGGAAGATAAGAAGAATAAGGAATAGGAGGAGGGAGAGGAAGGAGTGTAAGGGAGGCAATTTTGAAGTTTTTTTTTTAGCCAGAAAAAAAGGGGAAGAAGGGAGAAGAGAAATAGTGGGAGAAGACGCAGGATAATGATAAGACGAAGAAGAGGACGAAGAGGGAGGAAGAAGAGGAGGAGGAAGGGGAGGAGGATGCGGTGTTGTCTTTTCACCGCGTTCGTCACCCAACACATGCCCGGCCGGCCACCCACGCGCCCGCCTTAAACGACCCTCGTGTCTCTTTTCTTTTTCTTTTTTATTCGCGTTTTATTCTGTTTGTCTTTCCTCCCTTCTCTCATTTTTTGTGTATTATTTTGTTCCATTATTTTATATTTTTTCATATCCAATTTCTTGTTTATTTGTTGCCCCTCTTTCCCTCGTGTCTTTTTTCTTTTTCTTTTTTTATTCGCGTTTTATTTTATTTTTCATTCTTTCCTTCCCTTTTTGTGTATTATTCAGTTCCATAATTTTACATTTTTTTATGTCCAATTCCTTGTTTATTTGTTGCCCTTTCCCGTCTCTGTGTTGTTCCGTCTCTCTTCCACCCCTTCTATTCTTTCCATAATTTTGTCACTCGATATCTCTTCCTCTACCTTCTGTTCCTCCTCTCTCCTCCTACTCATCCTTCTCCTCCTCTCCCCCAATCCGTTTTCCTCCTCCTCTCTCCTCCTATCCTTTCTCCTCCTCTTCCTCCCATCTCCTCCCCGTCCCTCCTCCTCCTCGTCCTCCTCCTCCTCCTTCTAGTTGGCTGGCGGCTAATTGCGGGTCCCCAGAGAAGGGTAATGGCCTTGTAAGTGAACTACAGTGGCCGCCGCTCTCGCCCTCTCCCTCCTCCCCAACCTCCACCTCTCCCTCCCTCCTCTCTCGCCCTTCCGCACACACCCTCGCCTTTCTCTCTCACTCCTCTCACCCTCCCTTCCTCTCTCTTGCCCTTCTCACCCCCTCTCTCTTTCTTACCCTGCTCCTTCTCCCTTTCTTACCCTGCTTCCTCTCCCTCTTGCCCTTCCGTCCACACTCCCCTCCTCTCTTCTGCCCTTCTCACCCCCTCTCTCTCTCTTACCCTGCTCCTTCTCCCTTTCTTACCCTGCTCCCTCTCCCTCTTACCCTTCCGTCCACACTCCCTTCCTCTCTCTTGCCCTTCTCACCCCCTCTCTCTTTCTTACCCTGCTCCTTCTCCCTCTTACCCTTCCGCCCACCCTCCCTCACGATTGCCCCGTCCAGCTGGCCACCATCGGCCGACGGAGGGCGATGCTCCTTCCTCTCCCTTATGTAAGAGGGCAGGGCGTTTGGGGGGCGGGGTTAGGTCGTGCTGGGTAAGGGCTGTTTGGGGTTGGAGTAGGGTAGGTAAGGGGATTATACAGAGAGGGAGAGGAAAGTGAGAACGAGAGAGAGAGAAAGAGAGAAAGAGAGAGAGAGAGGGAGGGAGAGAGAGGTGGACCAAGAAGAAAGGTTGAGAAGGATAGAGAAACCAGTTGAACTAAAGTGAGTTAGAAATTGAACGAAAGAGGGAAGGGGGAAGGGAGAGAGTGTAAAGGAAGACGAGTAATAAAGAAAGGCGGAGGAGGAGGAGGAGCAGAGAACATCCACGTGGTGAGACTGTTAGGCTCCTGGACACTTGCGCGAGGATGACATCACCGCCAGGAGGGTTGCAGTTGCACACACAAACACGAACGCACACAGACACGAACGCACACAAATACGAACGCACACAAGCACGAACGCAATCACGGACATGCAACTGCACACAGACGCAAACACAAAGGTAAGCAAAGGCACACGCACGCACATACACCCACACCCGCACACGGACACAAACAGAAACATAAAGAAACGCACACAAGCAGATGCACTTGCAAAAAAAAAACAAAAAAAAACGCACACACACACGCACACATGACTCGCATCTTTCCCTCTTATTCTCCCCATTGTTGGTGATTCTGCCTCCTATTGTCTTATCTTGCGGTTTGGCTTTTCGCTTTTTGAACTGGACTACTTGTTCGTTTTTGCATTTATTAATTTATCTGTTGCGGGTTAATTCGTGTTTTTTTGGTTTTGTTTATGTGTGTTTATATTTTTTAGGGGGGGGGGGGAGAGGGGAGGAGGGAGTGATGGAGAAGGAGAAACAGAGGGGCGAAATTGTGCTTATTTTCTAAGATTCAACATATGCGTGTAAGGTGTGTATGTATGTGTATATATATATATATATATATATATATTTATATATATATATATATATATATATATATATATAATATATATATATAATATATATATATATATATATTGTGTGTGTGTGTGGTGTGTGTCTGTGTCTGTGTGTGTGCGTGTGTGTTGTGTCTGTGTTGTTTGTGCGTGTGTGTGTGTGTGTGTGTGTGTGTGTGTGTGTAGTGTTACAACAATCGTATTTTACACAATTTCTTCAATTGCATGCCACGACATCTCTCATATGACATTTCCCACGTCAAGTAATGATTTTAGTAAGTATTAAAACATTGGTCTCTCTCTCTCTTCTCTCTCTCTCTCTCTCTCTCTCTCTCTCTCTCTCTCTCTCTCCTCTCTCTCATCTCTCTCCTCTCTCTCTCTCTCTCTCTCTCTCTCTCTCTCTCTCTCTCTCTCTCTCTCTCTCTCTCTCTCTCTCTCTCTCACTGACTGACAAACACAGTACTTCCGCATTTAGATGTGAGGTATAAGTGGTAGGGCGAAAAATATTATGGTTTACCCTTATCCACAACCAGAAACAGAGACATACAGAAAAGGAAAATAGACAGAGAAAAACCGACACAGAGAGACACATAACCAGAAAAGGACAGAAACAGACAAATTCACAGTTTCAGAAAGACGAAAAAAACAGCCACAGACAGAGAAAGACACAAACAGACTACTCACAATCTGTGAAAGACAAAAAAACAAACAGAGAAAGAGAGAAAAGGACACAAACAGGAACAGTTACCGTTGTCCCTCTTCCCTCTCTCCGTTCCCCAGTACTTTTACAGAAGTCGGTAACTGTGACTGAGACGCACATAAAAAAAATTGAATGTAATTTGTGCGGACAATTGGTCAAACAGTGAGGCAAGCAGGAAAGAAAGGAGGGGAGGCAAAAAGACTCGCATGCAAGCAGGCAGGAAGGCAGCAATTAAGGATGAGGGGGAGAGAGGGAGATAGAGAGGAAGAGGGAGAGTGGAAGGAGAGCGAGGGAGAGAGAGAGAGAGAGAAGGAGAAGAGGGAGAGTGGAATGAGAGCGAGAGAGAGAGAAAAAAAAATACAAGGAAGTGGAAAGTAAGAGAAAGGGGACGAGGGAAGTGAGAGTGATAGGGAAGAAAAATAGAATAAGGAGAAAAAAAAGAATGAATCAAGGAAAAAAGAAAGAGGGTGATGGAAAGAGAGAGAGAGAGAGTGAGAGAGAATATCAGTGTGAGAAACAGAAAGAAAGAGAGGACAGACACCCCAGCAAGGGAACTGAAGGAGGTCAGCCCTTACTTAGCTGCCAGGCAAAGCAAGCAAGCAAGCAAGCAAGCAAGCGGAGAAAGATAGCCACATGGGATGACAGCCGCGCTCGGTCCGTTGGTGGACGAATATACTTCATAATAGCGTTACGACCTCAAGAAAACCGGATTATCCCGCTCTGAAATTCTGTTTACCCCGCTCCGCAAAATCACGGGCCAGCGTACGCTCTCCTATCTTTTATTTTCTTTTGTTTTCGCGCTCTCTCTTTCTATTTATTGTCTTTCTCTTGTCTTTTCTTTGTTTTTGTTTTTTCTCTTTTGTATCCCTTGTGTCCTATTTTTTTTCTTTTTTTTTCGTCTCCCGTGTTTTTTTTTTTTTTTTTTATCTCTCGCTTGACATTTCCTCTTTCCTCTTGCCTTAATTTCTTTTCTTTTTTTNCTTTCTGATTATTCTATCTATCTATAATATTTAATCATATATAATATATATATATATATGGTGTGTGTGTGGTGTTGTGTGGTGTTGGTGGTGTGTGTCGTGTGTGTGTGTGTGTGTGTGGTGTGTGGTAATGTCACATACCTGGGGGACATGCCAGCCTTTGTGGTGCCGGTCAAGCCCGGATGAATAGAAAAGATGGTAGTCACGAAAGGCCATCTTTCAGCTTTGCTCCTTTTCTTATATGGGGTCGGCCGTTTTGATGAGGCACCTCATTATGCTCATTCCATATGTTTTGGCAAGGGTTTTACAGTCTGCAGCCCTTCTTGACACCACCCTCTCTTAATCTATCCGGGCTTTTGAACGATCACCCACAAAGGTCTGGCTTGCTCCCAGTGGCTTTACAATGGTATTCAAGGAATGTTCCTTGCCTAAAGATAACGCGCAGTAGGAGGACTCGAACCTTGAATCTAGATTTCGACGAATCCAAACGTCACATATCAACCACTGCCGGCAAAACCAATACGAATGAGCCGTAGTGCAAAATCGGTGGAGGAGCTCCATCATGCGCAGGTAAATTGAAAATGCAACCTCCTACACCATTTTTGGGTAATAGAATAAATTTCCGATAGCTTTCGTCGTGTTTCGAACGAATCTAGCACTCATTTCCCTTTGCAAACGCAAGCATAAACTACGATATGGCCTGAATAGCTGGGGAGGGCACCGATACATATCAGGGAATTTCGAGAAATATTGGTAGAATACTACTAGCAACAGTATATTGACAAATTCCTGGTTGTTAAGTGCTCCTGTCCCTTTAACCCCTTTAGGATGGGCTATCCCCCACCCCCTACCCCAGATTGGTCTACAAAATCTCACCTCGTATGTTCCGGAGGATAGAGCCTCGGCAGACCAAGGTATTTGCACGTTTCCCCCTATACACTATTCCTTTTTTTCGGGGGGGGGGGTCTGTTGGCAATCTCACCTCGTCTTACGGGCAGGAGAGAACCAACTCGGAACAGTTGAAACACATCTTACCCTAAGGGCATTATCACCATACGGGCCAAGCTGCGGGTCACAGGGAGCGTCGGGGCAATCAGGAGGTCGTGTTGGGGGGAAATGCGATCGCTTACAGTAAAAACACTACCTTTTCCGTTCTCTTGAGGACCTTTTCCCATGCACCACAACCACTATGTATGTATTTCTGTAAGAACGGTGCTACAGGTGCGGGCATGTACCCACTGAAAAATATACCGTGATCTCGAGATTTAATAAGCTTGCTTCGTTACTCGCTGATATTTCCGCATGAAATCGAAAAATTGTTCCATAACATACACACGTCTAGCCATGATGGAACTGATTTCAATTTCACAAAGGCTCTCCTAGGCCCAGCTCTATGTCACGTGATGATCTATTCCATATTTGATTGGTTCTATTGAATGTCTATGCTCAGTCAGTTCACAGCAATGATCTGATGCTCATTTGATTTTCCCTCGCAGCGTCATCCGCTAACGAAACCGTCCGATTTTCCCGTCGTCTTAACGACTTTTGCATTTTGTCGCGCGCTGGAGGAGGAAGTTACGCGGTTTCTGGAAAGGGGATTTTTATACCATCTATAATCGTTATATTAATATTGCACAGAAAATGGTTAGAAGAATCTATCATAGAATGATGTGTTCTTTAAATTAGGTGTGGGGTTGCATTTCAATAATACCATGGTAATATATATATATATATATATATATAAATAGTATATTATATATATATATAAATATATATATATATTATATATGTTACAATATATATAATATAATATATATATATAAATATATATATATATAATATATATATATATATATATATATATATATATATATATATATATATATATATATATATATTATATATATATATACTATATTATATATATATAGTACATATATATACTATATATATATTATAATATATTATATATATATATAATACATATATATAATATATATATATATATAATATATATATATATAAAAAATAAATATATATTATATATGTATGTATATATGTATGATTGGTTATATTGTAATGTATGTGTTTGGTGGCAGTGTAATGTTTTGTGTCGTGCGTGCGTATGCGCGTGCATGTGTGTATGTGTTGTGGTGTGAGTGTGTGTGTGTTTGTGCGTGTGTTGTTTATAAGTTGTGTGTGTGTGTGGTGCTTTTTGTGTGTGAAATTTTGTTTTTGTCTATATATTAATCTGTGTGTTCATGTACTTGTGCCAAAGCGAGCATTAAGCTGGAACAAACAACCAAACACAAACACAACGATAACGTCCAAACTCTAAGATATAGAGGAAGGATTTCGGAAGGTTCCAGACTCTAATATGTAGAGAAACTTTTATAAACAAACTTTTGGTTGTGGTTCCTCGGGCATTTTGAGGAGAATCGAATTGCGCATGTGTTTGTCTCTCTCCTCTCTCTCTCTCTCTCTCTCTCTCTCATCCTCTCTCGTCTCTCTCTCTCGTCTCTCTTCTCTCTCTCTCTCTCTCCTCTCTCTCTCTCTCTCTCTCTCTATCTCTCTCTCTTCTCTCTCTCTCTCCTCTCCTTCTCTCTCTCTCTCTTCCTCTCTCTCCTCTCTCTCTCTCTCTTCTCTCTCTTCTCTCTCTTCTCTCTCTCTCTCTCTCTCCTCTCTCTCTCTCTTACTCTCTCGCTCTCCTTTCTCTCTCTCTCTCTTCTCTCTCCTCCTCCTCTCTCCTCTCCTCCTCTTCTCTCTCTCTCTCTCTCTCTCTCTCTCTCTCTCTCTCTCTCTCTCTCTCTCTCTCTTTCGGAAATATATATTTTATTTTAAGGACTTTAAAGATTTTAATGCCTACGATTTGTTTAATACATTAAAATGTACATTTCTGAAACACTCACACACAAACGCACATACACATACATACACCATACAACACACATATATATTTACATATGTAAAATATATATAATATATATATATATTATATATATAATATATATAATATTATTATATATATATATAATATAATATATATATATATAAATATATTATATATATATATTATATAAATATAATATATATATAATATATATATATAATATATATTTAATATATAATGTATATGTATATATATATATTATATATATATATATATATATATATATATATAATAATATATATATGTATTATATATATATATATAATATAATATATATATATATATATATATATATATATATATATATAATATATATATATAAGTATATATAATATATATATATATATATATATATATATATTATATATATTATATATATATATTATATATATATATTATATATATATATATATATATATATATTAATTATATTATTATAATATATATATGATGTATGTATTATGATGTATTATGTATATATATTTTTCTTCCTCTCTTTCTTTATTATTAGATAAAAATATATTTATGAGCAGGATTATGCCCCCAAAAAACGAACGATTTTTTTTTGGTAGGATACGAAAAGGCCTACGACAAGTCGTAAAAGTTTTGGTCCCCCCCCCCAGATGGTGGCCCGAACCCCCTTTGTCCTTGGCACGGATATGAAACTAAAACTAATGATAAGAAAATGAAGATAAGGATAACATGCACCTTGTCTTAGGCAGAGGTATAAGACATATATAATCTTTGGAAGCTCTTATCTAAATGCTCCATAAAAGTTCAAGAGTTTAATGCATTTAATACGTCTTAGGAAGTAGAAAAAGTGACTTCAAAGAATGAAATGTGACAATTCATAAGTCCATTAAAAAAAAGTGTCCACAAATTAAAAAAAAAAAAAAAAAAAAAAAGAACGAAAAAAGCAAAAAAAAAAAAAAAAAAAAAAAAACGAACTTGATTTCGATTTTCTACCTCTTGATGCCCCCCAGAACCTCTATTAAAACTTTGTAAAAAAAAAAAAAAAGAAAAAAAAAGTTTTCCCGTGTTTTAGAGTTGGAGAAGCGTCTAAATCATTGTGGTTTAACTGGGGAGTTCAGCGTGGGTCGACACGGTCCGGTTTATTACCCCTTCGTTACCGGGGCTGCGATGCGCTTGGGAGCCTGTGCGTTTCTGCGTCACTGTCGGTTTATTGTATGTTTCTCTGCTTCTTTTTTGTTTTTGTTTGTTTTTTTCTCTTTGTTGTCTTTTTGTCTTTTTGTATGTTTCTCTGCCTCTTCCTTTTTCTTCTTTTCTCTTTCTTCTTTTTTTGTCTTTTATTTGTCTGTCTGTCTTTTGTATGTTTCTCTGCTTTCTTTCCCTCTATTGTCTTTTGTCTCTGTGCCTGTCTTTTTGCATGTTTCTTTTTCTTTAATTTTTTTTTTGTCTTTTGTCTGTTTGTCTGTTTTTGTCTTCTGTCTTTTGCATGTTTTCTCTTTCTCTTTTTTTCTTTTTGACTGTGTATCATTTTGGTCTGTCTGCCTTTTTGCTTACTGTGTGTATGTGTTTCTATGTGTATGTGTGTCTGTTTGTCTGAGTGTATTTATAAATGCATTTATATATGTGTGTGTGTGTTTGTCTGACATTCAATGTGTGTGTGTTTGTGTATTTGTCTATTTGCTTGTCTGTATGTATCTATGTGTACGCGTGTGTCTGTCTGCCTGCCAGTCTGCCTGTCTGTCTGTCTGTCTACGTAAATGTGATTATGTGTATATGTATGTGTTTACCTCTACACACATTTGTTTCTGCATCTTAGCACGCACACAGGCTAAATACACACTATCACCCAAATGACTTAAACTGTTCAGATTAATCCTTTCAATTTATCCCGACGACCAGTACCCCCCCCACCACCCCCACCCCCCACCCATCCAGCCCTCAACAAACGTAAATTCGTGCTAATGTGTTAACAGAGGCAGCCTTCTAAATCTAAACCTTTTGAAATTATCAGGCGAGAGAATGTGTCAGCAGAAAGTTATAGGAATAATATCCCAGCGCGGATGATTATGCAATTGCTACTGTAATTTCTGCCAAATTTGGATCCGGCATTTGCAACTAAAGGCAATAAGTATTGTTTAAAGTATTTGCCAATTCCCTGACGGTGAATTAGCGGGTATTGAAATTTGATTCACACTGATTACATTTGATATTAAAACTGCGGGAGAGAGAGGGAGAGGAGGAGGGGGGGGGGAGGGAGGTGAAAGGTAATATGTTGATTCTCTTTCTTTCTTTTTTTGTCTATTACTGCAACGTTTAATCTGTGTTCCCTTCTTTTCTCTCTAGTTCTCCTTTATTCTTGTAAATGTCTCTTTCTCTCTCTTATGTCTGTTTTTTTATTTCTCTTCCTATTCCTTGCGAGATTCCTTTGTCTGTCTATCTGCCTCCCTCTCTCTTCCTCTTTTTTGTCTGTCTGTTTGTCTGTTTATCTTCGTCTCTATTTCCTTTTTGTCCTCTCTCTCTCTCTCTCTCTCTCTCTCTCTCTCTCTCTCTCTCTCTCTCTCTCTCTCTCTCTCTCTCTCTCTCTCTCTCTCCTCTCTCTCTCTCTCTCTCCTCTCTCTCTTCTCTCTCTCTCTCTCTCTCCCTCTCTCCCTCTCTCGCTCTCTTCTCTCTCTCTCTCTCTCTCTCTCTCATCTCTCTCTCTCTCTCTCTCTCTCTCCTCTCTCTCTCTCATCTCTCTCTTCTACTCCCTCAAACTTTCTCTCTCAATAACGCCAACTCTCTCTCTTTTACTTTTTCTCGGACGCAGTGAAGAGATGATAATAATCTCGATAATGATAATGAAACCAAAAAACGTAACAAGAATATTGGCGATAAAGATGTTCTCAATCATAGTAATAACTGCAATCTGTAAGGAATAATGGCAAAGATAGTGGAAGTATTAGTTGTAATAATAGTAGTTTTAGTGGTTGTGGGATAGTATTAGTTATAATAACGGTAGTCTTAGAAAAAAAATGTATTTTTGTGGTTTGGTTATTGTAATCAGTGTTGTAGGATTTTTACTTATAGAAATAGTGGTATTGTTAAGTCGTCCTTGTAATATATAATGGTATTATTCGTCGTGTATGTTATTTGTGGTAACCAAATAAAAACAAGCTGTATCTCGAAGTCAAAGTGGTACTAGTAGCAATATACAGAAGAAACACAAAAAAACTAAATAAATGCAATAATAGTGGTAATAGCAATAAATGAATAAAAGGAGAATAATCCAAATTAAGGATAGGATGTCGTAACCTGAAGTCAACCGCTTTTAAAACTTCACAGGGAGAGCGCCCGGTGGCAGACGTAGCTAGCAAGAACCCTGAGGTGTTGTTAAGTGTGAAATTGCTTTAATTTTTCGAGTGTTTAGCGGGGAAGCGTAGGAGGAAGATGAAGAAGGGAGAAGGGATAGTTGGATATAGGAGGGAGGGGAGGAAGGAGAGGAGAGAGAGATGGGAAAGGGAGAAAGGGATAGTTGGAGATAGGAGGGAGGGGGAAGGAGAGGGAGAGGGGGTGGGAAAAGGGAGAAGGGATATTTGGAGATAGGAGGGAGGGTGGAGGAGAGGGGAGAGGAGGTGGGAAAAGGGAGGAGAGAGATGGGAGAAAGGAGATGGAGGAGGAGAAGGGAGGTGGGAGATGTAAAGCAGAAAAGAGAGATGGGAGAGGAAAAAAAGGAGATTAGAGAGAGAAAAGGGAGATTGGGAGAGAGACAAGGAAGAGGGAGGAGAGAGAAAGGAGAAGGGAGGAGGAAGTTGGTGAGGGTTTAGAGAGAAAAGAGAAAGGATGGAAGGGAGAGGGGAGAAAGGAAATGAAAAATGAAGAAGAGAGAAGGGAAAGGAAGAAAAGGGACGTGAGAGGGGAAAGGAGAAGGGACATGGAAGAGAGAGAATGAAAAGCCAGGAAAGAAGAGAGACAAATGAGAGGGAGGAGGGAGAAGTGAGAGTAAGGAAGAGGGGTTAACTGAGAGGGGAGAAAGGGTAGGAAAAGGAAAAAAGGATAAAGAAGAGATGGGAAAAAAGGAGAGAGGGGAAGGGGTAAGGAGAAGGAAGAAGAGAGAGTGAGGAAGGGATCAGGAAGAAGTGAGAGGGAGAAAAAGAGGAGAAAGGAAGAGGAATGAGAGAAACGAGGTGGGAATAGATAGAGAGAAGATGATGGAGAGAGGGAGAGAATGAAATTTAGGAGAATTGATAGAAGGAAGGAGAAGGGTAAAGCATGAAGGGGAAAGGGGTGGAAAAAGGGAGAGGAAGGAGAGAGAAAAGGAAGAAGAGAGAGTAGAAGGGAAAGGGGAGATGGAGAGAGAGAAGAGGGAGAGGGAAGGGAAAGGGGAGCTGGAGAAGAGGAAGAGAGAAGGAGAGAGAGAAGAGAGAGAGAGAGAGAGAGAGAGAGAGAGAGAGAGAAGAGAGAGAGAGAAGAGAGAGAGAGAGAGAGAGAGAGAGAGAGAGAGAGAGAGAGAGAGAGAGAAGAGAGAGAGAGAGAGAGAGAGAGAGAGAGAGAGAAAGAGAGAGCGAAGGGAAAGGGGAGATGGAAAGGGGGGGGGGGGAGAAGAAGAAGAAAAGGAAGAAGGGAGGAGGGAGAGAGAAGAGGGAGGAAGAAGGGAGGAAGATAGCGAAACAGCGCGAGAAGTGAAAACCAGTCAAGCGAAAAGCGAGATTACTTCTGCTTTTTCTCAGATTTTTTCTTTCTTTCTTTCTTCAGCGTCTTAATTTCTTTTTTATTCTCTAATCTTCATTTCCGATTTTTTTTTCTCGTTTTTTTTCCTTTCTTAACGAATTCTCTTTCCTCGTTCGTCTCGTCTTAGCTTTGTTATTTCTATTTTCTCTCTCTCTCTTTCTTCTCTTATTCCATATTTATTCTTTTGGTTATTCTTCTCTTTATTCTTTCCCCATTTTCTCGTCTCTATCTTTATCTTCCTAATTCTCTCCATCTGATCCAAAATGAGACTAATAAACTCCTTGATTAATTATTCCTATATTTTCAACCCACTCATATCTATTCAATGAGCCTAATAGACTCCTTAATTAATTATTCTTATATTTTTTTATTCACTAATTTATATTCAACGAAGCAATCAACAGCGGATGATAATTTTGAAATGCAAACAATCCATCCGTTTTCATATATAATTTGATCCCAAATTACCTCCCTCATTAATTTTGCCAAATGACGCAATACCATCTCGATACGAAGAGAAAAATAAACGATAATAAAAACCAAACAAACAAATATATATTTAGGAAAAGTAGATTGAAGACACGCGGGCATTTCGCAAACTCTAAAATGGAAACAAACATTGTGCAATATTCATGCAATTTGCTTTCGAATAATAAAAAACATCTGAACCAAAAATTCGAGAATGCGAAGCCACATTTGTTCGACGGGAATAAAATGAGTGTTTGGGTTACTCGATAAGCAGAGATATGTTTATGCTAATCAAGATCTATAATGGGATGATTATCATATAGATAGAACTGGAGGTGAAGTACGGTGGATAGGAGGAGCATATTGCAACTGGTTATGTAAGGTTATGGGTACCTTTATATATATATATATATATATATATATATATATATATATATATATATATTATATATATATATATATATATATATATAGATATATATATATACCTACATAATATATATATATATATATATATGTATATAATACTATATATATATATATATATATATATATATGTGTGTGTGTGTGTGTGTGTGTGTGTGTGTGTGTGTGTGTGTGTGTGTGTGTGTATAAAAAATATAGACAAATACACACTCCCATATATGTATATAAGTATATATAGTACCTGTATAGATAGACTGAAATGCTTCCACAACACAGACGAAAGAAAAGCCTGACATTTTCGTCGTTTGCTTCGCCTTTTGTGAAACTCTTGACAAGTTCGGAACATCGCGCTTTTATTGTTTTCATTGTGACTTTGGGTGTTTGGCTTTGTATACGTGCAAACACACACATATGTATATACACACAGGCACACACACAGGCACCTTAACATGCACACACATATGTATATATGCACACACACACACACACACATATGTATATATACACAGACACACACACACAGACACCTTAACATGTAAACACACACACACATACGACACACACACACACACAGACACATTAACCACCACACACACACACACACAAACACCACACACACCACACACACACACACACACACACACACATATTGACATGCACACACACACACACACACACACACACACACACACACACACACACACACACACACACACACACATACACACACACACACACGTTGTGGTGTGTGTACGCTACATGTGTGTGTGTGTGAGTGTGTGTGTGTGTGTACACTGCAACTACGCCCACGTGTGCATCCGCGCGGAGGGTCATCCGTCCCCGAAGCGCGTCAAGGAGAGCTCGAGCGGCCGAGGCTGAACCGCCAAGAGGAAGCTGCAATTGATAGCCCTATGACTCACGTGGCCTTATCTTGACACGGTTCACTTCACAAGGGAATTGTTCACTTGGGAGAGGAGTGATGCTGACATTATGCAGGAAGATACGGGGGTTAGTGATGTATAAACAGATGATGGAGGAGATTTATGATTAGGTTTGCCGACGTTATCTCGGAAAAGAGCGGAGATCTTGATGATTTCCTGGAAGAAAAATCTTGTAATAACTTTTTTTTTTTTTTTTAAGGCTTCTCAAACGACCTAAATGACCCTTTTTGACAAGGCCATTAGCATATTAATGAGAAATAAATGTTGAAAAATATATTCTCTTCCATGCTGCCTCCTTTCTGAAAATATTCCAAGGCTTTTAATCTACAACTTTCAACAAAGGCATTTCCCGATAGTTGAAAGTCTGCGGACCAAAACCCCGTTTTCACTACACGCTTAAGATCCACCCAACCTTTCTAAAATAATACGAGTAACGACCTCAATCTAAAATCATATATTCACCCTCCTCCATCCTTTAAAAGCCTTTCTCTTATTCTGCATATGCATTTATCTATTCATCCCTTTCAAAATTCTTGGATGCAACAAAAATACGGAATTTAATTTGAAAATGACGCGTACAACCAGTATTATTCCAATTTCATGCCCTTTTTATTCCAGACTAACATTCCATGGAAAGAAAAAACATTGTGGAAGTTCTTAAATATCCTCTGAAACTGGATACATATCCATATATATATTTTTGGAAAGATCCTCAAGCTTAATATTCATTTCTTTAGGTTTATTTTGGTGGGGATAATATACTGAATCCTGAATGCCCTGCAAATGGATAATTTCCCTGACTGCAGATAGGGAATCAAGTTAGCCTTTTTTTTTTTTTTCTTTTTTTTTTTTTTTTTCTTTTTTTTTTTTGATAAGGAACAGATAAATTTTTACTTGGTTTTACAACAAGATTCCTGACATTTTCATTTCTTTTAGTATTGGTTTTGGATGGTATGATAACTTTCACAGCAGTGATGACAAAATCTACAGTACAACTAATATCAATGATGATAATTATAGCTATAATGGTAATGATGATAATAATAATGCTGATTATGATAATGATGATAATCATAATTTTAAAGGTAACATTGATAATGATAATGATAATTAATGTAATGATGACAATGATAATAACATTAATAATAATGATAATAATGATGATAATAATAATAACAGCAGCAACAACAACAACAACAGTAATAGAAGTAAATATGATATTAACGATAATAATGTTAAGATAATATCAATAATGATAATGAAAATACCAAAGTAATGATAACAATGAACAATAATAATAATCGAATAATGAAAATACCAAAAGTAATATATATAATAATAAATAATAATGATAATAATAATAATAATAATAATAATAATAATAAATAATAATAATAATAATATAATAATATAATAATAATAATAATAATAATAATAATAATGATAATGATGATAATGATAATAATATAACAATATTACTACTAATAGTAATGATAAGGATAATAATAAAAAAGAGATAATAATGATAACAACAATGATAATAAGAGGGATTATTATAATGATGATTTTAATAATAATGATAATTGTGGTGATAGTAATAATGGTAATAACAATAATGATAATAACAATAACAACAACAATAATGATGAAGATAATAATGATGATAAGAACAGTGATAATGATAGTATTGATAATAATGACAATGATAATGACAGGAATAGTAATGATGATAAAAATGATAATGATGATGGGCATGATAATATCAATATTGATAATAGAAAAATAAATAATGATAATAATAATAATAACAACAACAATAATGATGATGATGATAATGATAATATTAATAATAATAATAATAACAATAATATTGATAATAATGATAACAACAAGAAGAACGACAACAACAACAATAGCAACAACAATAACAACAAAAATAATAATAGCAATGATATTAACAATAATGATAATGATGATGAAAATGAAAATGAATAAAACAAAAGTGATGATAAATGATAATCAAAACAATGATATTGATAACAATGATAATAATAAAAACAACTATTGTCATAACTTTAGGAAAGTGCGATGATCATAACAGTATCATTTACAATGACATGATAAGGATATTGAAGATAATGGAAATAGTAATATTATTATTATTATGAAAGGGATACATTTATGCTATTCCTTTTAAGATTCATTTCATAATAGGAAATTAGCTTTCTCCAACTCGCCTTCCCTTGATAAGACAGCACCCGAAGCCAAGCGAAAATGTGAGACAGTTCATTTGTTATCATTACAAATTATTTCGTCCGCTATCCCAGCCGCATCGTCCATTGCAGTTTGCACTATCTTCGTCAGCCTGGGATAGTAAACTTTTTTTTTTTTTTTTTTTTTTTTTTTTTTTTTTTTTTTTTTACTGAGGTTGACAGTAGCTGACGCGTTTGTCTTTTGGGGAAGAAAATGATATACAGGTTTTGGCTTTTAGCTGAGAAGGATGGCCTTAGTTGCCAATAAGAGATAGCGTGTTTATGAATATACTCGCCCACGTTTAGTATACTTAATTATTTTGCTTGTATATATAGTAATAGTGATGATATTGATGATGATGATGATGATGACATGATAGTGATGATGAATGATGAAAAATGACAATGACAGTAAGAATAATGTGATATAAAATAATTAATATCAACAGCAAAAATGATGATGAAAATTATAACAAGATGAACAATGATAGTAATGGTAGAGATAACAGTCATTGCAAATTATGATAATTATAACGAAAGTTGGATAATAATAATGATATTGATATATGATGATAACAGGATAGATATGATAGGAAAAAGTAATAATAATGATAACGATGATAATAACAACAATAATGATAGTAATAATAACAATGATAATAATAATAATGGTTAGTATTATAATGAAAATAATGATAATAACAATAACACCATGAACAATGATAAAGAAAACAACAATAATGATAATGACAAAATTTGGCAAATACAGTGATAATAAACATTATTTCACACTAGCACGAAAGCAACTCTCCGAAAGCAATGTTGTGCACAGCAGGATCCAGAACATATCATTAAGCCGAAGCCATAGTCAGGAGTAACAAACTGCTTATTCGCACAACCTCTGACCTTTGTTCCCTGAGATAAACAAACTGTAACATAAAGGCAGGTAAATCTAGGAATATATGTGCGTATTGTTTAAGGGAGGGTAAGGCAGCGTGTTGTATTTACGCTGAAAACTGGATGATATACTTTTTTTTCTTTTTTCGTTATTTTTTCTTTCGTTTTTTTCCTTCGTTTTTTTTTTCTTTTTTTTTTTTTTTTTTTTTTTTGGTGATATTTACTTTTAGGTTTTCATGTAATGCTAATGCTAATTATACACAAATATGATATATGATAATCAGGGAATGATTAATATCTTTGTTGAATCTAGTATTAGCATCATTTCGGTCGTCGTTTTAACATAGCAACTCCAAACTTTTTGTTTTCGAATAACACGTAATGTATCCA
>NW_020871821.1:91828-96828 GCF_003789085.1 Penaeus vannamei
CACACACACACACACACACACACACACACACACACACACACACACACACACACACACAGCACACACACACACACACGTACACACACACACACACACACAACCTCTCTCCCCCCACACACACACCCCTCCCCCCCACACACAAACCCCCTCCCTTCCCCCCACACACACAAACTTCAAGCCAGACACACACCCGAGGAAAACTAGACCGCACGTACCAACAGGAATACAACAAACCGTTCCTGAACTTGAACCTGAGCATTCCAGTCCACGGAAAGGCAAGAAGGTGATCAAGTTTATTTCTCTCACGAGTCCGCTGTCAACGACCACTTAGTCACGTTGGCACAGATCGTAAAAATATGAATCGTGTCCCAGCCGGAGTTGTCTGGGACGCGAGTAAACACACGACCTGGAATTCAGAATTTGTGCTGGAAGTTGCGCCGGTTCGAGGCGGCTGAGACGGGGCCAAGTGGCAGACAGAGGCACTTCACTTACAGGAAGAGTGGGTTTTATGCTGTCTGTCTGTCTTCTAGTTTGTCTGTATGTCTGTCTGTCTCTGTCTTTCGTTTTTTCTCTCCTCTCTTTCTTTTTTTTCTCTCTTTCTCTCTCTTTTCTCTCTCTCTCTCTCTCTCTTCTCTCTCTCTCTCTCTCTCTCTCTCTCTCTCTCTCTCTCTTCTCTCTCTCTCTCTCTCTCTTTCTCTCTCTCTCTCATCTCTATCTATATATCTATCTATCTATCTATCTATCTATCTATCTATCTATCTATCTATATCTATCTATATATATATATATATATATATATATATATATATATATATATATATATATCACACACTAGACACACACACACATCTCTGTTACAATATACATACACTTCGCTATAAACTTGCGTGACTGTCACTTCTCCACTTTCAACCTCCACATTTTTTCACCACAAATCAAATCCAGAAAGAGTGAGTTTCGCCAATAAATGTACGCACACATGTACGTATCTCTGTATGAGTGTGTGTATAAGGAATGAGAATATTTATGTCTGACAGATTTATCTAAGGATTTATCTGTTTGACTGTCTTTGTCTCTGTCTGTTTGTCTAGTTAACTCTCTCTCTCTTTCTCTTTCTTTCTCTCCCTCTCTCTCTCTCTCTGTCTCTCCTTCTCTCCCTCTCTCTTTCTTTCTCTCCCTCTCTCTCTCTCTCTCTCTCTCTTCCTCTCCCTCTGTCTCTCTCTCTCTCTTCTCTCTCTCTTCTCTCTCTCTCTCTCTCTCTCTCTCTCTCTCTCTCTCTCTCTCTCTCTCTCTCTCTCTCTCTCTCTCTCTCTCTCTCTCTCTCTCTCTCTCTCTCTCTCTCTCTCTCTCTCTCTCTCTCTCTCTCTCTATCTATCTATCTATCTAAAAATGTGTATACTTGTGTAATTACATATATATGTATATACACATCAATCTATTTATCTATCTACTTCTCTATCAGTCCATCCACCTGGGTTCCTTTCCACCTCCATCCATCCATCTATCTATCTATCTATCTATCTATCTATCTATCTATCTATCTATCTATCTATCTATCTATCTATCTATCTATCTATCTATCTATCTATCTAATATCTATCCATCCTATCATCTATCTATCCATCTATCCACACAAACAACACAGACGCGAAACTGCCAACTACATCATTGATTACAAGATTGAGAGCACAGAGGATCGAGTCGCATAGGGCGAATATTCCCCTAACTCAAAGAGAGACATCGCCCTTAATGCATGCAATCCCACGTAACGGTTGTCCATGTTGCAAGTGGTTGAATGGTTATTGCGAGTGCATGTAGAGTGTCGGAACCGGGGTCGTGGAGCGCTGTTCCCAAAGCAGAGATTTGCCAACGAATTGTCAAGGTTTGTTGTAGGTGAGTGTATGAATGGTGAGTATGAATGGGTGAATGAGTATCTGAATACATAAAAGAAAGAAAAAAAGAAAAGAAAAAAGAAAGAAGAGAAAAAAAAAAAAAAAAAGAAAAAAGAAAAAAGGAAAGAAAGAAGGAAAGAAGAAAAAAGAAAGAAAAAAAAAAAGTAAAAGAAAAAAAGAAAAAAGAAAAGAAGAAGAAGAAGAAGAAGAAAAAAAAAAAATATATATGTATATATATATATATATATATATACACACACAACACACATCAATATCATATATATATTACAATATCATGATCCTTCACTGAATATAGAATTGTATTAATAATTGCTCAAACAAATAGATGAATTAATTTATAGATACGTTGATGATCACCCATGATAGGTAAATAAGAAATAAGAAGGAATAAATCGATAAAAAGACAATAAAATACACAAATAAAAAAGAAGAATTAACAATGGATAAGCAACCAGAAACAAACAAAAAACAAACAAATTAGCAAAAAACAACAAAGCAAATAAAAACAAACAAAATAAACACACAAAAAAATAAGAATTTAAAAAAACAAAAAAAAAAAAACTAAACACAAAAAAAAAAATAATTCAACAAAACCAAAACATAAATAAAAGGGAAGAAGCAAAAAATACTAGTGCACAGCGGAAACAAGCGAGAGAGAAAAGAAGACATTTAAAAAAGTCTTGAAACTTAAGGTGCTGTCACACTAGCACTTTTTCCGTCAATTTTTTTGACAATTTTATTTAACATAAATACAAACATTCTCGAATATAGGTCTTGATTTGACTTTGTTTGGCTGAAAAAGTTGACGGAAAGGTTTTCAAACGGAAACGATCATTGTCGTCTGACTGGAAAATCGACAATTCGCTCAAAATAGACAAAATTTCAGAATATTTGCCAAAAAAATTGAAGGAAAAAGTGCTAGTGTGACAGCACTTTTACACATGTACGCCAACTCAAGGCTTTACGTACACACAAATGGCAGTTATATAAGCAGAGGAATTGGCCTTAACGATAGTAATAACGATGATGATGATAATGATAATAATGATAATAATGATAATAATGATAATAATGATAATGATGATAATAATAATAATAATGATAATATTAATAATGTAATAATAATAATATCATTAATGGTAATTAATAGTTATAATTAAAATGATAATTTAATAAACAATGATAATGATAATAATCATTATATAATAGTATAATGATAATAATAATAATGAGAATAATAGTAGTAGTAGTTGTAATAATAATAATAATAATAATAATAATGATAATGAAATGATAATAATATAATGATGATGATAATAATAATAAAATAATAATAATAATAATGATAATAATAATAATAATAATAATAATAAATAATAATAATATAATAATGATAATTAATAATAATAATAATAATAATAATAATAATAATAATAATAATAAAATAGAAATTAGAGAAAAGAAAAACAGAGGAATTAGCTCGAAAAAAATCGATAGAATTGTTCCAAAAAAAAAAGAAAGAAAGAAAAAAAAAAGAAAAAAAGAAGAAGAGGATTTTCCGCGATTTCATTTTCATATTTTCTAGAAGAAATTACCCAGATGTTTTTTTTTCTCTCTTTTTTTTCGCCCTCGTCGGTAAGCGTGGGGGGGGGGGGTAGGGGTGGGGTGTCTCCTTAGAGGTCGGATTTCGTGACTTGTAAGAAAGGAAGAGAAAAAAAAAAAAAAAAAGGAAGAGGAAGAGAGGTTAGGAGAGGGAGAAGGGAGGAGGGAAGGTAAAAAGGGGGAGGAAGGAGGGAGGGAAGAGAGAAAGAGGGGGGGGGGGGAGGGCGAGTGAGAGGGAGGGAGAGGAGAGAGAGAGAGAGAGAGAGAGAGAGAGAGAGAGAGAGAGAGAGAGAGAGAGAGAGAGAGAGAGAGAGAGAGAGAAGGAGAGAGAGAGAGAGAGAGAGAGAGAGAGAGAGAGAGAGAGATAGAAAGAGAGAGAAGAAAGAGAGAGAGAAAGAGAAAGAAAGAGAAAGAGAGAAAAGAGAGAGGGAGAGGAGAGAGGCAGAGAAAGACAGACAGACAGACAAACAAAACAGACAAACAAAAAAAACAGACACATTACTACACTAAACAGCAACGATTTCCCCTGATAAGGAGTAACGTAACACCCGAAACGTCATTCATCATCCACTCCATACTCTTATCTTCTTTAAATTCTTTATCAAGTTCGTGACAGATAAGACATCAAATTGCGACATTTCTCGTTTATTTTCCTACTTTTGTTGATGTCTTTCGTTTTATGTTCATATGTTCGTTGAGATATTTATTCCAGTCACGATAAAAGAAATAAATAAAAAAAAAAAAACACCTAAAGTTATTATTATTCTTGTTTGACCTTCCTTGTCATCTTTGTTATTATCAGATATATTGTTATTGCAGTTTTTATTATCAGTATTATGATTATCATGTTTGTCCTTATTAATATTCTTCTATTTCTTCTTCTTCTTTTTCTTTTTCCTTTTTTTCTTCTTCTTCTTCTTCTTCTTATTATTATTATTTTATTTCATTACTATTATTATTATCATTATTATTGCTATCATCATCAATTAATTATTATTATCATTATTATCCTTTTATTATTCATTATTATCATTATTATTATTTATTATTATTATATATTATATTATTATTATTATTAATTATTATTATTAATATATTATTATTATTATTATTATTTATTATTATGTTATTATTATTATTATCATTATTCATTATTATATATATTATTATTATTATTATTTATTAATATTTATTATTATTATCCAATTATTATCAAATATTATATAATTATATAATATTATTATATTAATTATTATTATTATTATTATATTATCAATTATTATCATCATCATCAATCATCATTATCATATCATATATTATTACTACATATCATCAAATTATCATAATATCATTATTACTCATTCTCATCATCGTATCACACCTACAACTAATATCATTATCATTATCATCGTTAGTATTACCATCATTATTACCATAATTATTATCACCATTATCTTTATCATAATTATCATCATCATATATTTC
>NW_020871821.1:106828-109328 GCF_003789085.1 Penaeus vannamei
ATTACTTATAACCACAAAGGACATATCATGACACCAGTACCACACAGCCACTATAGTAACACCACAACAAATGCCATTATTCCATTATGTGACCCTACCACACCAGTACCACACAGCCACTACATTATTACTTCTACCACAAAGGCCATTATTCATATCACACCAGTACCACACAACCACTACATTAACACCACAACAAATGCCTTTATTCCACAATGCAACCCTACCACACCAGTACCACACAACCACTACATTATTCCTCCTTCTACCACAAAGGCCATTATTCATACCACACCAGTACCACACAACCACTACATTATTACCTCTTCTACCACAGAGGCCATTATCCATACCACAACGCGACCACTTACTCTCCACAGCCTCATGTACAACCTCATAACAAAGAGAGAAAGTCGATGATAATGTCCCTTTTTAGTCTAATCTCCCTTCCCTTATTCCATATTCTTATTTCAAAGTATTTTTTTAGTAACCCCATCACCGTGTCAACCCCACTCCCTATTCCCTCCTTTCCTCCCCCTCCTCCCCACCTCCCTCCTATTCTCTCCCAGGTCCATCCACATCCTTCCCTTACTCCCACATCTCCACCTCCTCCACTTTTCCTTCTTTCCTCCATCCTTTCTCCTTTTCCCCTTTTTCTCCCACTTTCCCCACCTTCCTCCTTGGTCCCCCCCTTCCTCCCACCTTTCCTCCCCCACCTCCCCGCCTCCCGTTTACTCCCCACCTCCCGCTTCCCTCTTTTCCTCCCCCCACTCCCAACCTCCTCCTTTACTTCCCACCTCCCCGCTTTCCCTCTTTTCTCTCCCCACCTCCCCACCTTCCTCCTTTCCCGGCTCCTTCCCCCTTTCTCCCCCCTTCCTCCCCTACCTCCCCCTCCTCCTACCTCCCCTCCTCCTTTAGCCCCTCCCCTCCTCCCCACCTCCTTCTCTCCCCCCCACCTCCCCCGTTTCCCTCCCTTCTCTCATCCTCCCCCCCTCCACCTCCCTTCTCTCCCACCCCCTCCTCCCCTCCCGTCCCGTCCAGCGATGGTTAAGTTCTGAAGTAATCTGGCGGTCTTGCTAATCTCACAATCATCATTTTGACCCGACAGTGAAGATCCCGCCAGCCCGTTAGCACTAATCCTCACTGATTCGGGGGCGACTGCGACTCGCTCTCTCTGATTCGTACGATTAGGCGAGGTTTTTGCAGCCGGCGCCCCCCCCCCCGTTCGGTTGTTTTATGGAGGGGGGGGGAAGGGGGGGTGGAGGGATGGGATGGGAAGAGGAGGAGGGAGGAGGGGGAAAGGGAAAGGGGGGGTTGTGTTTCTTTCTCTCTCTATTTCTTTCTCTCTCGATGGTTTTTTTTTTCCTGGTTTTCTCTCTCTTTCTCTAAGGGTCTTTCTCTATTTGTCTCACTCTCTCTCTGTCTCTCGCTCTCTCTCTGTCTCTCATTCTCTCTCTCTATGGTTTTCTCTGGTTTCTCTTGATCCGGTTCTTCTCCTTCGTTTTGGCTCTCTCTCTCTCTCTCTCTCTCTCCTCTCTCTATCTATCTATCTATCTATCGATCTATCTATCTATCTATCATCTATTATCTATCTATCTATCTATCTATCTATCTATCTCTCTCTTCTCTTTCTATACTATCTATCTATCATCTCTCTCTCCCTCTCTTCTCTCTCTTCCTTCGCTCCTTTCGCACTCACCTCACTCTCCTATTTTTGGTTTCTCCCTCCCTTCTTCATTCACCTCACCCTTTTTCCCCTACTTTCCTCCCCCCCCCACCCTCACACTCCCCTCTTCCCCTTCCTCCCAACTCCGCTTTCCTCTTCTCCCCTCTCTCGGTCACTCTCCCTCTCCCCTCCTCTCTTTTCTCTCCCTTTACCTTCCCCTTCTTTCTCTTCTCTTCCCCTCTCTCGCCCTTTCCTCTCTCTCCTCCTCACACTCTTCCTCTCTCTCCTCTCATCTCCTCTCTCTCCTCTCCTTCCCTCTCTCCTCTCTCCTCTCTCTCTCTCTCTCTCTCTCTCTCTCTCTCTCTCTCTCTCTCTCTCTCTCTCTTCTCTCTCTCTCTCTCTCTCTCTATCCTATCTATCTCTATCTATCTATCTCTCCTTCCTCTCTCTCTCTTCTCTCTCTCACTCCTCTCTCTCCCTATCACTCACCTTCCTCTCCTCTCCTCTCTCTCTCACCTTCCTCTCTCTCTCCTCTCTCTCCCTATCGTTTCAAGTGTCAGCAATTAAGATCGTTATTGCTAGTAAAATAGAGATAGACAAAAAATTGCGCTGCAGATCACTTCGACTAGAACGTAGTTACCTGCTCTCTCTTAATATTTGGAAAATCATTTTGTGTCTATTTGCATAAATGTGTGTGTAGATAAATCAGAAAAAAACATATGTAATGATTGCTTAGGTAGAAGAATAAATATTTTTATGTATGCAAGTTATATTGGTATATACATACATGCTGTATAATATATACATACATACATATATATATATATATATATA
>NW_020871821.1:114328-119328 GCF_003789085.1 Penaeus vannamei
TCTATTATCATAATCATCATTGCTATCATTATCATCATTGTTATTATTATTAATCTTATGATTGTTTTGATATATTTTAAGTGCAACAATAAAAAATATAACAATAATACGAATAACATCAATAATAATAATAATACGAACAACATCAATAATAATAACAATAATAATAATAATAATAACAATAATAATAATAGTAATAATAAAAATAACAAAATAATGATAATGATAATGATATCACTAGTACCAAAAATAATGATAGTAATAATGATATTAATAATAACAAAACAACGATACTCGTAGCAATTATAATAATCATAACAACAATAAACATAATAATAATGACAATAATAACAATAATAATAATAATAATAATAATAATAATGATAATCACATTAATAATAATAATAATCTCATTAATAATTACAATAATGGTAGCAGTAGCAGTGGTAATGATTATAAACATCACAATAATAACAACTGTAATGATGATAGCATAAATAATAATGAGGATGATAATATTGATGATGATGATAGTGAAACACCAATAATGATAACAATAATGATAGTTATTTTAGAAACTGCAATAAAAATGATGACAAGGACAGTCATAATGATGATATTAATAATGGCAAAAAAAATGATGATAGTAGCCGTAGAACTAGTAGCAGTTGTAGTAATAGAAATAGTAGTTGTGTAACAGTAATAGAAATGATAATGTTGATTAAATAAATATAATAATGATGATAACAACAAAAATGATAATAGCAATGAAGAAAACGACAATAAAATATGTAATCTTGATAATAATAACGCACTCAGATATATACATAAACCATACAGACAAACAAATAAACAAACACATAAAAACACTATACAGCACTTAACCCACGGAGGAAAAACACTTCAGTTCCCTCAGTGAAATATTCCTTCAGTGACATTTGTCTCTCTCTATTATTCCAATCTGACAGTCTGATAGGCCAGGTAACGTCGTATATCCCTGTGTTATAGAATATCAGGCACATTACACCATATCATTAGTAATAAATTGTGATATTGTTACAGCTGCCGAGTTAACTAGATGGAACGCACGGTAAATAGAGCGGGTGTGACAGACATAAATCTTAGAGCGAGTATACGATGCAATCTGTTGAGTGAATATATATATATTCGTGTAATATGATGTCGTGTTTCTTAGACATTTTTCTTTTCTTATTTCAATTGAAATTATTGGTAAATTAGTTATAGAATGTACTGGAGATAGAGAAGAGGAATCGTCTTGGGTTTTGACTATGCAGATTATGGTAATCAAACCCCCCACCCCACCACCCCTCCCCGAGTATAAGCGCATCGTGAAGGAGAGGAAAAGCTAATAACCCAGAAACAGACAAAAGTACGAGGAAAGTAGGGAAGGAGAGAGAGAGAGAGAGAGAAAAACAAAGAAATGAAGAAAGAAGGATAAGAGAGAGAGACAGAGAGAGAGAAGAGAGAAAGAAAAGAGACACTGAATACTAGAGAGAGAGATAAGATCCAGAAAGACGGATGTCTATAGAAAAAGCGATAGAGACCGACAGAGAGAGACGGCATAGTCATCTCGGGGCCGAAAGAGCACCATCAAAACTGGCCACCGCCGAGGGCCTTTCAATACACTGTCATATTGTACGGGCGCCTGTGTTTTATAGACACACTCATCCCCGCTTCCCGCTCGGCCAAATATCCCACCGTTGCCACCAAAAGTGATGATTGGTTTACGTAATAGCTCCGTCCAGGTAGTCATATCCGAGAGCTATTGGCGGTGGTGGTCGGGGCTGTCGCTGTCTAATGGTCGAAAAGGTGTCGTCCTAGCTGATAGAAATGCTGGACTCGGGGCTATTAAATGCTAGTGAGGTGTTGCGGCAGCGATGGTTAATATCCAGTTTGGGAAGTTTTCGCTCTCTCATTCTTTCGTCGTCATTGTCTTATCAACAAAGAATAATTGGGATATATTAATCTCAAGGTTCATATATATTTAAGATATACCCATATAAATTTGAGATATAAATCAACGTGTGATGTCTCCTTAACCAGTAGGAATCATTGTCTTACTGATAAAAAATCATTGGGATATATTAATCACAAGGTTCATATATATATTCAAGATATACCTATGATCAAAATTTAATCTAAATCAACGAGTGATGTTTTCTTAAACAGTTGGAATCTGAAATGTTTGATGCTGCTTTTGTCCAGTTTTAAAGGGCTGATCTTTTTCATTTTGGAAAAAGTACGAGTGTAATCTTTTAGTTTGTTTGGCCATGCATATGTATTTTTCTGGAGATGCTTATATTTCAAAGTCAACAGTAAAATGGCCAATATAAAAGCGTGGGGACACATGCAACATGCAGCATGATGGTATTTCTGTATGCATATATATATACGTATGATGTGTGTATATATATATATATATATATATATATATATATATATATATATATATATATATATATATATATATACATATATATATATATATATATATATATATATATATATATATATATATATATATATGTAGACAGATTAGAAATATATAGATATTGGAATCAGAAAGAAATTGACTGTTACATGTGCAGGGTATAACACAAGGAAAGCAAAACATCAAGGCTTATGATCCTCATTCTCTCTGCCACTGCAGTATTAATGATGTTACATTTCGAGTCACACGCTAATATTCTGTTTAATTCTGTTATCGTGATGAGGCAGCAAATACACAAACCGAATTAATACACGTGGCAAGTATGTCGGAACGGAGTTTATAATGACGTAACTGTTCGCATTTGAAGTTAATATTGGGGCAAAATTACTTATTAATATTTATTGTTTTTAGTTGGTTGTATTTCATGAACACACACACAACACACACACATATAATACATATATATATATATATATATATATATATATATATATTATATATATATATATATATATATATATATAATGTTTCTCTTGGACGACATTTTGTAAACAGATTACAGATTTAAATAAATACTATAATTTGCATGTTTTATGTTTTATCTATCCCTCTAGCTTTCTGTTTACCATCTATTCATAGAACAGTCTAACTACTCTGACGAGGTCACTCTCTCTCTCTCTCCTCTATCTCTCAATCTCTCTCTTCTCTCTCTCTCTCTCTCTCTCTCTCTCCCTCTCTCTCTCTCTCTCTGTCTCTCTCTCTCTCGTCTCCTTCGCCTCTCAATTCTCTCTCTCCTCTATACATCATAATCATCATCATCTTCTATAAGCGTCATCCCTCGTGCCAGTCTGAAATTTCCATTCTTAAGCCAAAAAGCAATTGCTTCTCAGAAACAAGCGGAGCAAATCCCACACATAACTCAGCTCCGACGTTCATTAACTATTAAGATCCTCGGAATGACGTATTTTTAATGACTTCGGGTATTTATGTATAATTTTCCATTTTGTTTGTATATCAGTGTAAGCACGCTCTACGTATTGCTAGTATGTCCAGTGAATAAAAACTGTTGACATCTTCATTGACAACAACATCGCCTTTGACTGCCTAATCACCACGACTTCATAATTGGAATGACGTATTTTTAATGACTCGGGCGAGAGATATAACACAGAAGGACGAAATATTTAATCAGATGAGGGTTTTTTTTTCCTCGTGCCTACTAGAGCAAGGATTCAGAGGAGGATATGTTTGAATTATTGGGGACGTACATTCTAGGTTGTATAAACTACACTCACACAGACACACACACACACCACATACGTATGTGTCTGTGTGTGTCTGTGTATGTATGTGTATGTATGTATGTATGTATATGTATGTATGTATGTGTGTGTGTGTGTAGAGAGAGAGAGAGAGAATAATTATGTATGTATTCAAGTATGTATAATTTTTCATTTGATTATATATCAGTGAAAGCACACAATATGCACTGCGAGTATATTCAGTGGATAAAAGCTGTTGTCACCTTCATTGACAACTCCCTTTTATTCTCGCCTTTGACTGCCTAATCACCACAACTTCATCGTCCATTCAAGAAACTTGTCACCACTTAACTATCTTCTTTTCTTTCTTTTCTTCCCCCTCACATCTCTTTCTTTCTTGTTTTATTCTGTATCCCCTTCCTCCTTTCTTAACTAGCCATTATCCTCTGCCTGCCTCTCGTATCCTCTTTTATTCCTTTCCTCTGGCTCTTCTCTCTTCCTTCTTTTCTTCCTCTTCTTTCCTTCCTTATCATCTGTCCCTCCTTTTTATTCTTCCCTCCCTTCCCTTCCCCCTTCCCTCCTTTCTCCTCCCTTCTCTCCCCTCCGCTCCTCCTCTCTCCTCCCTCTCCCTCTTCCTCCTCCCTCCTTCTTCCCCTCCACTTCCCTCTTTCTCCCCTTCCTCCTCCCCTCTTCCCTCCACACCCTCCCTCCCTTCTCCTCCCCCTTTCTTCCCTTCTCCCATCCCCCTTGTCTTCGCCAGAGCAGGTAGTTAGCAGTAATTGGTTGAACATCATGTAATATGCAAATATGCTAAACGACTTAGGTAATTATAGTCTTTGGAGTATAGGTTGCTTGTTAGTTGTTCATTTCTTTATTGGAGGGAAGGGAAGGGATGGGGGGAGGGAAGGGGGGAAGGGGCAAAGGAGAGGGAGGGGGAGAAGGCGAAGGGGAGAGAAAGGAAAGTAGGGAGGAAAGGGAAGGGGTGGGATGGGAAAGGAACGGAGGACGGGAGGGGGAGAAGGGGCGAAGGGGAAGAAAGGAAGGGATGGGGAGGGGGGGGGAGAAGGGACGTAGCCGAGGGAAGGGAGTGGGAGAAGGGAAGTAGGGGTAGTGAGATGGGAGAGGATAGGGATGGAGGGGAAGGGAGGTGAGGGGGAGAAGGGCGAAGGGGAGGGGGGGAGGGGAGAAGGAGCGAAGGGGAGGAAAGGGAAATGAAGACTAAGGGGACAGAGGAGAAGGAGAGATAGTCAGATGTTAAGGAAGAGGAGGAAGCAGAAAGAGAATGA